>OY992878.1:21852850-22075350 GCA_963921405.1 Cepaea hortensis | reverse complement strand
GCAGTCTCGTAGCGGGCGAGAGCTGGGAGCGGTTCGACCCCCGCTGGTGACTTGCGGGATAACTGAGCCGGCCGCTCAGAAAGCAATGGCAAACTACTGAGCGTAATCTTGCCAAGAGATCAACAGACAGCTGAAAGATGCTGCTGTTGACAGCGATGTCCTGTAAAGTATATGCGATTTAAAAAAAAATTTAAAAAAAATAAAAAAAAAAGAAAAAAAGTGGAGAAGCAGATATTAGAAGGGACATCCATAATCACCTCATCCCGTAATTCCGAGTGGGTCGTGATGGAAATGATCAGTCGTCCCTCGTCGCTGTTTGTAGCGCGCAATGAAATGTTTCATGCCATTTGCGGACGTTGTGATCAACCACTGAAGCAAGTCGATTTTCTTGGCAGTAGTTTGCCATTGATTTCTGGACGATAAGTCGACGTTTAAGTCCAACTTAATGCCGATGTAGTAGGAGTTGAACCGCCTACTTCGCCGTCAGCTTATCGGAAATTCAAGAGCGAGCTCTCTTACCTTTTCGACCAACTATTATGGAAGTTCTACTTCTTGTCCACTATTTAATGCTGTCATCCAGAATATGATTTCTGTTTCTCTAATACGACCAAAGGTTGGTTAATTAGCTTCATGTAGGGTGACATAGCTAACTCATATTGGCAGAGAAGCGTATTTATAGTAACATTTGTCATCGGTAGTTAGGTCTATCATCCATCTGATCCCACAACTATGGACTTCGGACAGATTCAGGTGCTGATGGACCTGGCAAGTGATGAGCCCTTTCAAAGAGTGTCGAGTTGTCCAGGCATCGAAGTACACTTGTTCGTGCAACGAGGCACTATCCTCATTTGGAGGTGAAATATTCGAATCCCAGTATGGTAATTAAAGTTTTCAATTTTTTATATTGTCTAGTCATTGTCAACTGTCAGTTACTGTCAATATAATACCTTGCGGTGTATGGCAGGGGGCGGGGGGAAACTTGAGCCTGAGGAATTAAGGCCGCCTGGTTAGTGCAGTCGCCGCGAACTGTGCAGGTTAGAGTTATCTTTTTGCCCCCGACAGAAAAAAAACATGCCACACCTTATCGAGGATTCGATCCCGAGTCTCCCGAAGGAGAATCTGGCATTCTAGCCACTCGGCCAGCGGCTCCTTATATTCTCTAGTGTGTTCTCAAATCTGTAATTATTTCTTTCTACTTCTATGTGCGCCAATTAATACTTGTGAATGTATTATGTGCTGTGTTAGTGACATTAAAGATGCCGCAGCAACTGATGTTTCTGTGAACACAAGCTAGATGTTTAAACATGTGCAACTGACTTACGCTCCCCAAGTATATATGCATGTGAAAATATGCGGTGCATTTTTAATGACTGTGGGGTTTTAGAACATATTGCCGTTCCATATTTTGTATTCACCAGCTGTGAACTCGTGCAACATAAAAGGTAAATACAAAAGTTGGAACGGCAATAGTTTCAAAAAACGCCACAGTCATTAATAAATATAAAACTTGGAACGGCAATATTTTTAAACCACACCACCGTTATTAAAAATACGCCCTGTAATAAACTGTCCGCCAGTCTCCGTGGTTAAGGACTTACGGACAACAGTAAAACACAGTAAAATGCTGGTGTTGACAACGATATCCTGTAAATAGGATATTCATTCATTCATTCAGTAGCATGTCCTTTGCAGTACCACTCCCATAACAACCTTCCGGAAAACCTCTCGATCATATTTCAATTTTCTTTGTTTTATCGTCTTTAATAGCCAACCCTCTTCAATATGCAGCTCTTGAAGTATGGATGCATTTGTTCTTTTCTTTACCCAAGATATTCTTAGAACTCGTCTATAACATTTATATTCAAAGGCATTTATGCGCTGTTCAGCTTGTTTGGTAAGTGTCCAGGTCTCACAGGCGTATGTTCCAATGGGAAAGATGCATGCTCTTAAAAATCTAATTTTTGTAGTTCCACCTGTCCCACTCCATAAATAGGATATGAAACAATAAATGTCCAGAAGCAATTTCTTGCTATTGGGCTGTGATGTGTTAGTGGCATCACATTTTGTAGGCATAAAAGCATAAGCAATACCGTATGTGACTAATCTTTCTCTCACTTTGGCAAGCGACAAGCTTAGGCGTCGAACTCGCGTCCGACCGAGGTCATGGCATTACCAATGCAGTGGGCTATGAACTTCGCTAGCTCGCCCAGCCAGTGTAATATTGCCCGCAATGTATTACAGCTTAAACATTTATATCTTCGTTACTGAACTAACTATATTGTTGTATTATAATTTTTTCATGGATAATCTCCACAGATCTAGATTACATAAATCATTAATCAGTCTCATAGAACAAGCCTGAACTCATCTGAAATCTTATCCGTGCGGTCACCAGCACTCTAATCCGTGTGTAGAAGCAACCCGCAATTAGATCTCTTATCTCCGCTTGTCGGTAGCACTGTGTTGAGTTTCCACAATCGTCGATGTGTATGAAGTCAAAACTGTTTCTACAGGTAGTAGTAGCATTATGTCAAGTGTTGAAATATAATTGTTGCGACGTGTTGAAATTACTAGAATGTATTTGATCTCACCGTATGGTTAGTCGTGAACTACTAAAATTGAGGTTCATTACTCATTGTAATGTGTAATTATAACTTCTATTATTATTATGTTAGCATCGCATGTTGATAACCTACGTCACACTGGAAAGATGATTACAACATGATTATACAATAACACAAAATATAATAATTACTATAATCAACAACTACTACTGCTGCTGCTGCTACTACTACTACTACTACTACTACTACTACTACTACTACTACTACTACTACTACTACTACTACTACTACTACTACTACTACTACTACTATTAATACTACTACCACTACTATTACTACTACCACTACTTCCACAACTATTATTACTAACAATACCACTACTATTACCTCTACTAGTACTACTACTACTACTACTACTACTACTACTACTACTACTACTACTACTACTACTACTACTACCACCACCACTACTACTACCACTACTACTACTACTACTACTATTACCATCACTACTACTACTACTACCACCACCACCATTACTACTACTACTACTACTACTACTACTACTACTACTACTACTACTACTACTACTACTACTACTACTATATACTACTACTACTACTTCTTCTACTACTACTACTACTACTACTACTACTACTACTACTACTACTACTACTACTACTACTACTACTATTACTACTACTACCACCACTACTACTACTGCTACTACTACTACTACTACTACTACTACTACTACTACTACTACTACTACTACTTCTAGTACTACTACTACTTCTACTCCTAATGCCGCATGCCCTATCGGTCAGTAAGAAATACGTTACATTGCTGCCTTCACAACCAGCCGGCTTACATCAGGTAGATTCCAGCATGTATTCCTCATCTGAGTATTTCAATTGTCACATAAAGAACTTACGGTGCCGTTTTCCCCCATCCTCTTGGAGACCTGGCAGTAACAACTGTAGTGATACTGTCTATTGTTGCAATCAGTTATGATCAAGTCAATGTCTATGTTTTCTGTATCAATTACTGCATTGGTTTAGTTGTGTGTGACTCTAATGTGACCGCTTGTTGCTTGTACTATTTGGTCAGATATATCTGTGTACTATTATAAGCTGGTACGAACGGGAGTGGCGGTAGTGTTGTAGCTAGGCACTCGCTTAGTGGCCATGGGTTCAATACGCATAGGGGCAAATTCGAATTTTATAAAACTTACTTGGGCTGCGCGGTTACCCTGTTTAAATGTGTACCAAGAACAGTCTTGAAAAGTAAAAGCTTCCGGCTTGATACTGACCACATCACCAAGGAGTTCCGACTGATCTATAAAATTATGGTTCTAGCACCGTACTACCCATGCCATTTAAGAAATGTAAAATGATCAATACTTACTTATTTACTTGTAGGGAAACGCAAACAATAGATTTAACCACAAAATATGTGGATTGTGTGGATCATCCTAAATTAGGGCCAAAGTGATATTCAAAGATAGTTGTCGGGTTTACGCACTGTTTGCTTAATGTGTGGTAATATAAGGCGGGAAAAACATGCTCAGGTTGTAACTGACCTATCTAATCAATTATAAAAAGCTGAAAACACATTTTACAACTAATGGAAACAAGAAGACAGACATTAAATAATCCTGCAAAACATGACGAAATTCACAGGAAAGTCAGAACTTTATGTAAGTTGGCAAAAGAAGCACGGCTGAGAAACAAATGCATAGAAATTGAAAAACAACACACAAGTAAAAATACCAAACTAATGCACACAAGCATTCAGGAGCTTACTAATCAAAGAACACGTACAACAGCAGGCTGCCTTAAGACAACAGATGGAACAATCATAACAGAAAAATATCAGATGTTGCATGAGTGGTTAGATTGTGTGAAAAATATCAGATGTTGCATGAGTGGTTAGATTGTGTGAAAAATATCAGATGTTGCATGAGTGGTTAGATTGTGTGAAAAATATCAGATGTTGCATGAGTGGTTAGATTGTGTGAAAAATATCAGATGTTGCATGAGTGGTTAGATTGTGTGAAAAACCTTTATGATGATAACAGAGACGAGCAGTGTAATATTCAAAATAATCATGAAGGATAATCAATTCTGAAGATGGAGTTTCAGAATGCTCTTAACCATATGAAACTGGCAAGACCACCGGTTCAAACAGCATCACAGCAGAAATGATTAATGCTTTAGAAGAATATGGAATAGATAAAGCTATCAGACTGTTGAATACAATGTATGACACTAGAGATTTAACTCATGAATTATGTAATTCTGTATTTATTGCAATCCCGAAGAAATCTGTAGACTTGGAATGTGATCAACATCGAACAATTGGTATAATGAGTCACATCATGAATATTTTGCTAAGAATTATCATGCAAAGAGTTAGGAAGAAACTACTACAAGAAATAGGAGAAGAACAATGTGGGTTTGTAGAGGGCAAGGTTAAAGTAAATGCTGTGTATATACTGAGAACAGTATCGGAACGTTCTATAGATGTACACAAATATCTACACCTTTGCTTTATTCACAACACAAAGGCTTTCGATAAAGTGAGACGTGTCGACATGATAAGGATGATTGAAGATCTAAAAATTGATGGAAAAGACCTTAGTCTTGTAACAACCATATATTGGAAACAAAAAGCTGCCATTGATTGATTGATTGATCTAGGAACCGACATCACAGCATTTGGGACATTCCCATAAGCGCTCCGTCCCCATCCTCAGCAACCAGCGAAGAGTTCCAACACTAATAGTTCCAGTAGGAATCTGATTATATGTCCATATATAAGCTGCCATAAGAATCGATAATGAAGTAGGTCAATATCAGCCTATTAAGAGAGGTGTGAGACAGGGATGTGTAATGTCTCCATATCTTTTTTCCCTGCACAGTGAAAATATTTTCAAAAATATAGGTGATAGGGAAGGAATCAACATTGGGGGACGACACAACAATAACATTAGATATGCAGATGATACAGTCTTGATTGCAGACAATAAACAGGACCTGCAACATTTAGTAGATGAAGTTGTTGCACACAGTGAACAACTAGGGTTAGAACTGAATATTAAAAAGACACAGATTATGGTCGTCACTGGGAAGAAGGAAATGCCAAAATGTAATATACAAGTAAATGGGCATATAAACAGTGAATCTGTACAGTTATCTCGGAGCAGTCATACCATCTGATGGGAGATGCCTTGAAGAGATTAGAACAAAAATTGCAATTGCGAAGATATCGCTTTGTAAGATGAAAAACATACTGACCAATAAAAAGATATCAATTGAAACGATAAAAAGTGTTGAAGTGCTACATAGAACCTGTATTTTTGGATGGATGTGAAGCGTGGACAATGAGCAGACAGGCTGAAAACCATCTGATGACTGAGGAAATGTGATTTCTGAGGAAAATGCAAGGCATACCATGGACAAACAGAAACATCAATGAATAAGTCCTTCAAGAAACAAATGAAGAACGTAAATTGATTAGAGACAATAGACGTAGACTGTCAAACTGTTTCGGTCATGTTATGAGAAGAAATGAATTGGAGAACTTGGTGACAACTGGCAATATCGGAGGGAAGAGACCAAGGGGAAGACCGAGAAGCAAATATCTGGATGGCTTGGCCACGTGGCACAGTCGAGACAGAAACACAGAGCTGATCCACGACTCTGGTGATCGAGTGAGATGGCAAAACATGACCACATACACTTATCTTCATGGCACATGATGGATGGATGGATGGCAATACATTGTTTTATCCCGGTGAAGGAGGAAATGTCAATGGAACTAAAATTGTGTATAATGGTATTTCTTTTTCAGTATAACATCCACGCCCTGAATAGACACACGTATGACTGTCAAAAGACATCAGTGCAAGAATTATGTTTTTATAGACCCTATTTATTAACTGATCACGTTATCTTGCCAGTATGACTAATTGATCACTGCCAAGATGATTCTTTTGAGCTGTTGTTATGACATGGGAAGAGAAAAACTCCGATGGAGCTAAATTAGGAGTAAAGAGCGAGTTGAAACAATCTCAGTATTCATATCCATGGCTGCTTTTTCCTCAAACGTGCTATTTTAGAGGGCGTATTCTCATGAAGGAAAGTTAGATTTTCAATATGTCCCGTCCTATGTTTATTGTCGCAGCCTTTTGTTTTTAGGTTGGTAAGGAAATCTACAGAGTATTACCTATTAATCGTGTTGTCAGGATAGTCTTTCAATAGGACACCATTATGTTCACAATAGACAGAATCACGTTTTCTGAAGATTTCCCTGCTCTAGGCTGGACAAGTGTTGGCTAGCACATGATTGCCCATTGTATGATGGACATGTTTGATTGGTGATCATAATGGTGAACCCAAGTCTCATCTACTGTTACCGTGGTTGTCAAAACGTTTTCTGAATTGTACTGATTTTAACAACTGTCAACAGCAATTTACCCTCGTTTGTTTGGTCACGTGTCAACAGGCTTGAAAACTAGCCGGAACTGGATTTCCTCATATTCATTCTGTTGTATAAAATTATGGTAACTGTTTTTTATTCTACTCAGGTTTACTGCACTATCCATCTCCATAATTGTCATTTTCGATCCCAGTCAATAAATATTCACTGTTGCTTTATTACCCTTGCTGCACTCTAATGGCAGATCTGCAACGTGCCAGAGGCCTCATTTAAACTGTCTAATTTTGTTTACTGAAGCATATAAAGAGGTTAAATGACGAAACACGGGACCCCTCGAGTATTTCTTAGGTGCATATCCCTATACATCTGGAATTTTATCACAACCCCGACCACTGACTTCTTCATTTTTCTTTTAATTCGGTGTAACAGCAGTTCCCATTAATATACGTAGTATGTTCGCCATGCACCATAGCGGGAAAATCCAATGAAGCAGCACATGCATGCTTCGCGCATTCGTTGCAAATATAAGACGCTTTGATTGGGCGTAGTTTTAACTTTCCCCTGGTTCTCCTTCAAGTCGGGGAAAAAGACTTACCACCGGCCCCTTTTCTTTCGTGCACTTGGAGGCGTACGTGCCTAGTTTGTCTACAATATGTTTACATGATGTTGATCTGTGAAGTCACACGCTAGTCATTTATTGATTACACATTTTCATAAGTGATTTAATAGTGATAGCGACGCAGGTGTTGTCGTTTGGCTGCCTGAACATTGGCCGACGGCAGCGATAAGAGTAAGACACCAGGCACATATGTTCAGCACAGTTCTATCTGGAGAAGAATGTGCTGCTTACTTAAGAACGGTTTTCGGAAGTCATTGTCGCCTATAGTACCTTGCGGTGTAGGACAGGATATATCAGGAGAATTGTTTTCTGTCTCTCAATATACAAACACCTTCTCTGTACCTACCTTTCTCTGTCTATCAATATACAAACATCGTGTCCGGGCCTACCTTTCCCTGTCTCTCAGTACTACCTTTCCCTGTCTCTCAGTACACACACATCGTCTCTGTGCCTAATTTCCCTGTCTGTCAGTATACAAACAGCATTTCCGTGCCTATTTTCCCATGTCTATCAATACACAAACAGTGTCTTTGTGCCTACCTCACGCTGTCTCTTAATATACAAAAGGAATATGTGTGCCTACCTTCCTGTGTCTCTCAATACATAAACAGCACCTCTGTGCCTACCTTCTTCTGGCTCTTAATACACAAACAGCACCTCTGTGCCTATCTACCTTTATATCTCAATAAAAACTGCTTCTCAGTGCCTACCTTCCTATCTCTCAATACAGAAACAGAGTCTCTGTGCCTGCCTTTACAGACAGCATCTGTATGTGGGCGTGTCTAAGTTACAATGTCCCATAAACCCGTAAACAATTTCCTAGGTATGTGCGGCAGTTTGCATGTGTTGACAAGCTCACATTGTCCTGAGTATTGACCCTGCTAGTGTTCGGTTCACAAGTACCGCCAGGCCTGTGAGCAATAGCAGTCTGTCTGTTTAATCGGCCTCTTGTTCTTTTGTATTGTATTATCAACAGTGTGCTGTAGGCATGCATTGTGTCGTCAGTTAACAGAGTGTGTAGTCGTTATGTCTAGTGTATCCCAGTGGCGTTTTGCAACTAGCTATTTGGCTTGATGGTTGGCTGGGTGGACGAAATGAGAGGTCTGTGCTGTGTAGTTCTTCTTCTCCTCTCCAAGACAGTAATCCAGCGGGGTGTATGAGTCGAGTAAATTTTTACCTAGAAGTAATATCTTGTTTGCCCAGATGAAGGGGAAGCGTTGGTGTGATCGCTATGAGGCAACTCTAATAATGTCACCGGCGAGATGGAAAGGGGCAGGGATAAGGACAGGAGAGGATTATAAGATTATTTACTCTGGGGGAGAAGAACAGCAAAGAGGTGTAGCCAATATATTAGATAAGCAAACATCAAATTCTGTCAAAGGATATCGAGCTGTGTCAGACAGAGTTCTGTTAGTAAAATTAAACGGAAGACCTTTTAAAATAAATATCATTCAAGTATATGCCCCAACAAGTGAATGCAGTGAAGAAAGTATAGAGGAATTTTATAATGACATGGAGTCTGCTTTGAAGAACTGCAAAAAATCAGAAATAAATATCATAATGGGTGATTTCAACGCAAAAATAGGAAAGCAAGGCGATGGATGCAGTCCCATGGTTTTGGAGAGAGAAATGAAAGAGGATAAAGACTTGTAGAATGGGCAAAAGAACACGAAATGGTTGTAGAAAACACCTGGTTTAAACAGCATCCTAGAAGATTATGGACATGGAGGAGTCCAGACAGCAGGATTAAAAACCAGATAGATTATATCCTGATTAACAGAAGGTTTCGAAATGCGTTAACAGTCGTAAAAACAGTTCCAAATGCAGACTGTTACAGTGATCACAGATTAATTACAGGCACATTGAGGATAAAGTTAAAGAACGTCAAGTATATAGCAGGAAACCCTAAATATGACTTGTGCAAATTGAAAACTGACAAAGAAATACAAGATAATTTTAACATAGAAGTAAAGAACAAATTTGGTTTATTGTCTGATCTAGAGATCCTATTTCAAGATGTAGATGATCAATGGGAAATGCTAAAGACTTCAATCAGTTGTGCAGCAGAAAAAACTATTCCAAAATTAAAGAAAGTGGGCCGTAAGACATGGATGACTGAAGAAATTTTACAACTAATGGAAACAAGAAGACAGAACAAAAATAATCCTGCCAAATATGAAGAAATTCACAGAAAAGTCAGAACCTTATGTAGGGAGGCAAAAGAAACATGGCTTGAGAAAAATTGAGGAGAAATTGAAAAACAAGACAACAGTAAAAATGCGAAACTAATGCACAAAAGAATCCAGGAGCTTACTAATCAAAGAACACGTACATCAGCAGGCTGCCTAAAGACAAAAGATGGAAGAGCCATAACAGAAAAAGATCAGATCTTACATGTGTGGTCAGATTTCGTGAAAAACCTTTATGACGACAACAGAGACGACCACTACGATGTTCAAAATAATAATGAAGGACCAGCAATTTTGAAGATGGAGGTTCAGAATGCTCTTAACCATATGAAATCTGGCAAGACCCCCGGTTCAGACAGCGTCACAACAGAAATGATTAATGCTTTAGAAGAATATGGAATAGATAAAGTTACCAGTCTGCTTAATACAATATATGATACTGGAAATATACCTCATGAATTATGTAATTCCCAAAGAAATCCCAAAGAAATCAGGAGTCTTGGAATGTGATCAACATCGAACAATTAGTATAATGAGTCACATCACGAAGATTTTGCTAAGAATTATCATGCAAAGAATTAGGAAGACAATACAACCTGAAATAGGAGAAGAACAATGTGGGTTTGTAGAGGGATAGGGTACAGTAAATGCTGTGTATTTACTGAGAACCGTAATCCAACGATCTATGAGAAGTAAACAAAGATCTACACCTTTGCTTCATTGACTACATAAAAGCTTTCGATAAAGTGAGACATGTCAACATGATACGTATGCTTGAAGATCTACAAATTGATGGAAAAGACCTAAGACTTGTAAAAAACATATATTGGAAACAACAAGCTGCCATAAGAGTTGATAATGAAGTAGGCTAATATCAGCCTATTAAGAGAGGTGTGAGACAGGGATGTGTAATGTCTCCAGATCTGTTTTCCCTGTACAGTGAAAATATTTTCAGAAATATTGAAGATATGGAAGGAATCAACATTGGAGGACGATGCATCAATAACATTAGATATGCATTTGATACAGTCTTGATTGCAGACAATGAACAGGATCTGCAACATTTAGTAGATGCGGTTGTTACACACAGTGAACAACTATGATTAGTATTGAATTGTAAGAAGAAACAGATTATGGTCGTCACTAGGAAGAACGAAATATCACAATGTAATATACAAGTAAATGGGAATATTCTTCACCAAGTGAATAGGTACAATTATCTCGGAACAGTAATAATATCTGGTGGGAGATGCCTTGAAGAGATTAGAACAAGAATCGCCATGGCAAAAGTAGCCTTTAGCAAGATGAAAAACATACTGACCAATAAAAAGATGTCAATTGAAACGAGAAAAAGAGTGTTGAGGTGCTACATTGAACCTGTACTTTTATATGGATGTGAAACTTGGACAATGAGTAGTCAAGCTGAAAAACATCTGATGGCTGTAGAAATGTTGTTTCTGAGGAAAATGCAAAGATCGTAAACTGATTAGAGACATTAGACATAGACAATCAAAATTGTTTGGGCATGTTGTGAGAAGAAATGAATTGGAGAACTTGGTGACAACTGGTAAGATCGAAGGGAACAGTCAAAGAGGAAGACCTAGAAGCACATACCTGGATGGCTTGGCCTCATGGCATGGTCGAGACAGAAACACTGAGCTGATCCACGACTCTGGTGATCGAGTGAGATGGCAAAACATGACCGCCCACGCTTACCGGCATGGTACATGATGGATGGATGGATGGAGGTCGTTAAGGATTCGACGCCCGCGTACGTGGTCCGCTAAGAGAGGGAAATTCTTGGATTCGGCCTCTGCCAAGTGTGCTGACATAGCTGATTACAGATCTATAGCCGGGTCCTTCTTCGAGGCATGTTGCTATATGTTGCTTTGTCCAGTTGGGTGGACCAGGCCCTGGCTCTAGTAGTTTGTATAGGAGTGGTCATGATGTCATGTGTTACTTTGTCCAGTTGGGTGGACCAGGCCCTGGCTCTAGTAGTTTGTATAGGAGTGGTCATGATGTCATGTGTTGCTTTGTCCAGTTGGGTGGACCAGGCCCTGACTCTAGTAGTTTGTATAGGAGTGGTCATGATGTCATGTGTTGCTTTGTCCAGTTGGGTGGACCAGGCCCTGGCTCTAGTAGTTTGTATAGGAGTGGTCATGATGTCATGTGTTACTTTGTCCAGTTGGGTGGACCAGGCCCTGGCTCTAGTAGTTTGTATAGGAGTGGTCATGATGTCATGTGTTACTTTGTCCAGTTGGGTGGACCAGGCCCTGGCTCTAGTAGTTTGTATAGGAGTGGTCATGATGTCATGTGTTACTTTGTCCAGTTGGGTGGACCAGGCCCTGGCTCTAGTAGTTTGTATAGGAGTGGTCATGATGTCATGTGTTACTTTGTCCAGTTGGGTGGACCAGGCCCTGGCTCTAGTAGTTTGTATAGGAGTGGTCATGATGTCATGTGTTGCTTTGTCCAGTTGGGTGGACCAGGCCCTGACTCTAGAAGTTTGTATAGGAGTGGTCATGATGTCATGTGTTGCTTTGTCCAGTTGGGTGGACCAGGACCTGGCTCTAGTAGTTTGTATAGGAGTGGTCATGATGTCATGTGTTACTTTGTCCAGTTGGGTGGACCAGGCCCTGGCTCTATTAGTTTGTATAGGAGTGGTCATGATGTCATGTGTTCCTTTGTCCAGTTGGGTGGACCAGGCCCTGACTCTAGTAGTTTGTATAGGAGTGGTCATGATGTCATGTGTTACTTTGTCCAGTTGGGTGGACCAGGCCCTGGCTCTAGTAGTTTGTATTGGAGTGGTCATGATGTCATGTGTTGCTTTGTCCAGTTGGGTGGACCAGGCCCTGGCTCTAGTAGTTTGTATAGGAGTGGTCATGATGTCATGTGTTACTTTGTCCAGTTGGGTGGACCAGGCCCTGACTCTAGTAGTTTGTATAGGAGTGGTCATGATGTCATGTGTTGCTTTGTCCAGTTGGATGGACCAGGCCCTGACTCTAGTAGTTTGTATAGGAGTGGTCATGATGTCATGTGTTGCTTTGTCCAGTTGGGTGGACCAGGCCCTGGCTCTAGTAGTTTGTATAGGAGTGGTCATGATGTCATGTGTTACTTTGTCCAGTTGGGTGGACCAGGCCCTGGCTCTAGTAGTTTGTATAGGAGTGGTCATGATGTCATGTGTTGCTTTGTCCAGTTGGGTGGACAAGGCCGTGGCTCTAGTAGTTTGTATAGCAGTGGTCATGATGTCATGTGTTGCTTTGTCCAGTTGGGTGGACCAGGCCCTTGCTCTAGTAGTTTGTATAGGAGTGGTCATGATGTCATGTGTTGCTTTGTCAAGTTGGGTGGACCAGGTCCTGGCTCTAGTAGTTTGTATAGGAGTGGTCATGATGTCATGTGTTGCTTTGTCCAGTTGGGTGGACCAGGTGCTGGCTCTAGTAGTTTGTATAGGAGTGGTCATGATGTCATGTGTTACTTTGTCCAGTTGGGTGGACCAGGTCCTGGCTCTAGTAGTTTGTATAGGAGTGGTCATGATGTCATGTGTTGCTTTGTCCAGTTGGGTGAACCAGGCCCTGGCTCTAGTAGTTTGTATAGGAGTGGTCATGATGTCATGTGTTACTTTGTCCAGTTGGGTGGACCAGGCCCTGGATCTAGTAGTTTGTATAGGAGTGGTCATGATGTCATGTGTTACTTTGTCCAGTTGGGTGGACCAGGCCCTGGCTCTAGTAGTTTGTATAGGAGTGGTCATGATGCCATGTGTTACTTTGTCCAGTTGGGTGGACCAGGCCCTGGCTCTAGTAGTTTGTATAGGAGTGGTCATGATGTCATGTGTTACTTTGTCCAGTTGGGTGGACCAGGCCTTGGCTCTAGTAGTTTGTATAGGAGTGGTCATGATGTCATGTGTTGCTTTGTCCAGTTGGGTGGACCAGGCCCTGACTCTAGTAGTTTGTATAGGAGTGGTCATGATGTCATGTGTTGCTTTGTCCAGTTGGGTGGACCAGGCCCTGGCTCTAGTAGTTTGTATAGGAGTGGTCATGATGTCATGTGCTACTTTGTCCAGTTGGGTGGACCAGGCCCTGGCTCTAGTAGTTTGTATAGGAGTGGTCATGATGTCATGTGTTCCTTTGTCCAGTTGGGTGGACCAGGTCCTGACTCTAGTAGTTTGTATAGGAGTGGTCATGATGTCATGTGTTACTTTGTCCAGTTGGGTGGACCAGGCCCTGGCTCTAGTAGTTTGTATAGGAGTGGTCATGATGTCATGTGTTGCTTTGTCCAGTTGGGTGAACCAGGCCCTGGCTCTATTAGTTTGTATAGGAGTGGTCATGATGTCATGTGTTCCTTTGTCCAGTTGGGTGGACCAGGCCCTGACTCTAGTAGTTTGTATAGGAGTGGTCATGATGTCATGTGTTACTTTGTCCAGTTGGGTGGACCAGGCCCTGGCTCTAGTAGTTTGTATTGGAGTGGTCATGATGTCATGTGTTGCTTTGTCCAGTTGGGTGGACCAGGCCCTGGCTCTGGTAGTTTGTATAGGAGTGGTCATGATGTCATGTGTTACTTTGTCCAGTTGGGTGGACCAGGCCCTGACTCTAGTAGTTTGTATAGGAGTGGTCATGATGTCATGTGTTGCTTTGTCCAGTTGGATGGACCAGGCCCTGACTCTAGTAGTTTGTATAGGAGTGGTCATGATGTCATGTGTTGCTTTGTCCAGTTGGGTGGACCAGGCCCTGGCTCTAGTAGTTTGTATAGGAGTGGTCATGATGTCATGTGTTACTTTGTCCAGTTGGGTGGACCAGGCCTTGGCTCTAGTAGTTTGTATAGGAGTGGTCATGATGTCATGTGTTGCTTTGTCCAGTTGGGTGGACAAGGCCGTGGCTCTAGTAGTTTGTATAGGAGTGGTCATGATGTCATGTGTTGCTTTGTCCAGTTGGGTGGACCAGGCCCTTGCTCTAGTAGTTTGTATAGGAGTGGTCATGATGTCATGTGTTGCTTTGTCCAGTTGGGTGGACCAGGTCCTGGCTCTAGTAGTTTGTATAGGAGTGGTCATGATGTCATGTGTTGCTTTGTCCAGTTGGGTGGACCAGGTGCAGGCTCTAGTAGTTTGTATAGGAGTGGTCATGATGTCATGTGTTACTTTGTCCAGTTGGGTGGACCAGGTCCTGGCTCTAGTAGTTTGTATAGGAGTGGTCATGATGTCATGTGTTGCTTTGTCCAGTTGGGTGAACCAGGCCCTGGCTCTAGTAGTTTGTATAGGAGTGGTCATGATGTCATGTGTTACTTTGTCCAGTTGGGTGGACCAGGCCCTGGCTCTAGTAGTTTGTATAGGAGTGGTCATGATGTCATGTGTTACTTTGTCCAGTTGGGTGGACCAGGCCCTGGCTCTAGTAGTTTGTATAGGAGTGGTCATGATGCCATGTGTTACTTTGTCCAGTTGGGTGGACCAGGCCCTGGCTCTAGTAGTTTGTATAGGAGTGGTCATGATGTCATGTGTTACTTTGTCCAGTTGGGTGGACCAGGCCTTGGCTCTAGTAGTTTGTATAGGAGTGGTCATGATGTCATGTGTTGCTTTGTCCAGTTGGGTGGACCAGGCCCTGACTCTAGTAGTTTGTATAGGAGTGGTCATGATGTCATGTGTTGCTTTGTCCAGTTGGGTGGACCAGGCCCTGGCTCTAGTAGTTTGTATAGGAGTGGTCATGATGTCATGTGCTACTTTGTCCAGTTGGGTGGACCAGGCCCTGGCTCTAGTAGTTTGTATAGGAGTGGTCATGATGTCATGTGTTCCTTTGTCCAGTTGGGTGGACCAGGTCCTGACTCTAGTAGTTTGTATAGGAGTGGTCATGATGTCATGTGTTACTTTGTCCAGTTGGGTGGACCAGGCCCTGGCTCTAGTAGTTTGTATAGGAGTGGTCATGATGTCATTTGTTACTTTGTCCAGTTGGGTGGACCAGGCCCTGGCTCTAGTAGTTTGTATAGGAGTGGTCATGATGTCATGTGTTACTTTGTCCAGTTGGGTCGACCAGGCCCTGGCTATAGTAGTTTGTATAGGAGTGGTCATGATGTCATGTGTTACTTTGTCCAGTTGGGTGGACCAGGCCCTGGCTCTAGTAGTTTGTATAGGAGTGGTCATGATGCCATGTGTTACTTTGTCCAGTTGGGTGGACCAGGCCCTGGCTCTAGTAGTTTGTATAGGAGTGGTCATGATGTCATGTGTTACTTTGTCCAGTTGGGTGGACCAGGCCTTGGCTCTAGTAGTTTGTATAGGAGTGGTCATGATGTCATGTGTTGCTTTGTCCAGTTGGGTGGACCAGGCCCTGACTCTAGTAGTTTGTATAGGAGTGGTCATGATGTCATGTGTTGCTTTGTCCAGTTGGGTGGACCAGGCCCTGGCTCTAGTAGTTTGTATAGGAGTGGTCATGATGTCATGTGCTACTTTGTCCAGTTGGGTGGACCAGGCCCTGGCTCTAGTAGTTTGTATAGGAGTGGTCATGATGTCATGTGTTCCTTTGTCCAGTTGGGTGGACCAGGTCCTGACTCTAGTAGTTTGTATAGGAGTGGTCATGATGTCATGTGTTACTTTGTCCAGTTGGGTGGACCAGGCCCTGGCTCTAGTAGTTTGTATAGGAGTGGTCATGATGTCATGTGTTGCTTTGTCCAGTTGGGTGAACCAGGCCCTGGCTCTATTAGTTTGTATAGGAGTGGTCATGATGTCATGTGTTCCTTTGTCCAGTTGGGTGGACCAGGCCCTGACTCTAGTAGTTTGTATAGGAGTGGTCATGATGTCATGTGTTACTTTGTCCAGTTGGGTGGACCAGGCCCTGGCTCTAGTAGTTTGTATTGGAGTGGTCATGATGTCATGTGTTGCTTTGTCCAGTTGGGTGGACCAGGCCCTGGCTCTGGTAGTTTGTATAGGAGTGGTCATGATGTCATGTGTTACTTTGTCCAGTTGGGTGGACCAGGCCCTGACTCTAGTAGTTTGTATAGGAGTGGTCATGATGTCATGTGTTGCTTTGTCCAGTTGGATGGACCAGGCCCTGACTCTAGTAGTTTGTATAGGAGTGGTCATGATGTCATGTGTTGCTTTGTCCAGTTGGGTGGACCAGGCCCTGGCTCTAGTAGTTTGTATAGGAGTGGTCATGATGTCATGTGTTACTTTGTCCAGTTGGGTGGACCAGGCCCTGGCTCTAGTAGTTTGTATAGGAGTGGTCATGATGTCATGTGTTGCTTTGTCCAGTTGGGTGGACAAGGCCGTGGCTCTAGTAGTTTGTATAGGAGTGGTCATGATGTCATGTGTTGCTTTGTCCAGTTGGGTGGACCAGGCCCTTGCTCTAGTAGTTTGTATAGGAGTGGTCATGATGTCATGTGTTGCTTTGTCCAGTTGGGTGGACCAGGTCCTGGCTCTAGTAGTTTGTATAGGAGTGGTCATGATGTCATGTGTTGCTTTGTCCAGTTGGGTGGACCAGGTGCAGGCTCTAGTAGTTTGTATAGGAGTGGTCATGATGTCATGTGTTACTTTGTCCAGTTGGGTGGACCAGGTCCTGGCTCTAGTAGTTTGTATAGGAGTGGTCATGATGTCATGTGTTGCTTTGTCCAGTTGGGTGAACCAGGCCCTGGCTCTAGTAGTTTGTATAGGAGTGGTCATGATGTCATGTGTTACTTTGTCCAGTTGGGTGGACCAGGCCCTGGCTCTAGTAGTTTGTATAGGAGTGGTCATGATGTCATGTGTTACTTTGTCCAGTTGGGTGGACCAGGCCCTGGCTCTAGTAGTTTGTATAGGAGTGGTCATGATGCCATGTGTTACTTTGTCCAGTTGGGTGGACCAGGCCCTGGCTCTAGTAGTTTGTATAGGAGTGGTCATGATGTCATGTGTTACTTTGTCCAGTTGGGTGGACCAGGCCTTGGCTCTAGTAGTTTGTATAGGAGTGGTCATGATGTCATGTGTTGCTTTGTCCAGTTGGGTGGACCAGGCCCTGACTCTAGTAGTTTGTATAGGAGTGGTCATGATGTCATGTGTTGCTTTGTCCAGTTGGGTGGACCAGGCCCTGGCTCTAGTAGTTTGTATAGGAGTGGTCATGATGTCATGTGCTACTTTGTCCAGTTGGGTGGACCAGGCCCTGGCTCTAGTAGTTTGTATAGGAGTGGTCATGATGTCATGTGTTCCTTTGTCCAGTTGGGTGGACCAGGTCCTGACTCTAGTAGTTTGTATAGGAGTGGTCATGATGTCATGTGTTACTTTGTCCAGTTGGGTGGACCAGGCCCTGGCTCTAGTAGTTTGTATAGGAGTGGTCATGATGTCATTTGTTACTTTGTCCAGTTGGGTGGACCAGGCCCTGGCTCTAGTAGTTTGTATAGGAGTGGTCATGATGTCATGTGTTACTTTGTCCAGTTGGGTCGACCAGGCCCTGGCTATAGTAGTTTGTATAGGAGTGGTCATGATGTCATGTGTTACTTTGTCCAGTTGGGTGGACCAGGCCCTGGCTCTAGTAGTTTGTATAGGAGTGGTCATGATGTCATGTGTTGCTTTGTCCAGTTGGGTGGACCAGGCCCTGGCTCTAGTAGTTTGCATAGGAGTGGTCATGATGTCATGTGTTGCTTTGTCCAGTTGGGTGGACCAGGCCCTGGCTCTAGTAGTTTGTATAGGAGTGGTCATGATGTCATGTGTTGCTTTGTCCAGTTGGGTGGACCAGGCCCTGGCTCTAGTAGTTTGTATAGGAGTGGTCATGATGTCATGTGTTGCTTTGTCCAGTTGGGTGGACCAGGCCCTGGCTCTAGTAGTTTGTATAGGAGTGGTCATGATGTCATGTGTTGCTTTGTCCAGTTGGGTGGACCAGGCCCTTGCTCTAGTAGTTTGTATAGGAGTGGTCATGATGTCATGTGTTGCTTTATCCAGTTGGGTGGACCAGGTCCTGGCTCTAGTAGTTTTTATAGGAGTGGTCATGATGTCATGTGTTGCTTTGTCCAGTTGGGTGGACCAGGTGCTGGCTCTAGTAGTTTGTATAGGAGTGGTCATGATGTCATGTGTTACTTTGTCCAGTTGGGTGGACCAGGTCCTGGCTCTAGTAGTTTGTATAGGAGTGGTCATGATGTCATGTGTTGCTTTGTCCAGTTGGGTGAACCAGGCCCTGGCTCTAGTAGTTTGTATAGGAGTGGTCATGATGTCATGTGTTACTTTGTCAAGTTTGGTGGACCAGGCCCTGGCTCTAGTAGTTTGTATAGGAGTGGTCATGATGTCATGTGCTACTTTGTCCAGTTGGGTGGACCAGGCCCTGGCTCTAGTAGTTTGTATAGGAGTGGTCATGATGTCATGTGTTCCTTTGTCCAGTTGGGTGGACCAGGTCCTGACTCTAGTAGTTTGTATAGGAGTGGTCATGATGTCATGTGTTACTTTGTCCAGTTGGGTGGACCAGGCCCTGGCTCTAGTAGTTTGTATAGGAGTGGTCATGATGTCATGTGTTACTTTGTCCAGTTGGGTGGACCAGGCCCTGGCTCTAGTAGTTTGTATAGGAGTGGTCATAATGTCATGTGTTGCTTTGTCCAGTTGGGTGGACCAGGCCCTGGCTCTAGTAGTTTGTATAGGATTGGTCATGATGTCATGTGTTGCTTTGTCCAGTTGGGTGGACCAGGCCCTGGCTCTAGTAGTTTGTATAGGAGTGGTCATGATGTCATGTGTTGCTTTGTCCAGTTGGGTGGACCAGGCCCTGGCTCTAGTAGTTTGTATAGGAGTGGTCATGATGTCATGTGTTGCTTTGTCCAGTTGGATGGACCAGGCCCTGACTCTAGTAGTTTGTATAGGAGTGGTCATGATGTCATGTGTTGCTTTGTCCAGTTGGGTGGACCAGGCCCTGGCTCTAGTAGTTTGTATAGGAGTGGTCATGATGCTTTGTCCAGTTGGGTGGACAAGGCCGTGGCTCTAGTAGTTTGTATAGGAGTGGTCATGATGTCATGTGTTGCTTTGTCCAGTTGGGTGGACCAGGCCCTTGCTCTAGTAGTTTGTATAGGAGTGGTCATGATGTCATGTGTTGCTTTGTCCAGTTGGGTGGACCAGGTCCTGGCTCTAGTAGTTTGTATAGGAGTGGTCATGATGTCATGTGTTGCTTTGTCCAGTTGGGTGGACCAGGTGCTGGCTCTAGTAGTTTGTATAGGAGTGGTCATGATGTCATGTGTTACTTTGTCCAGTTGGGTGGACCAGGTCCTGGCTCTAGTAGTTTGTATAGGAGTGGTCATGATGTCATGTGTTGCTTTGTCCAGTTGGGTGAACCAGGCCCTGGCTCTAGTAGTTTGTTTAGGAGTGGTCATGATGTCATGTGTTACTTTGTCCAGTTGGGTGGACCAGGCCCTGGCTCTAGTAGTTTGTATAGGAGTGGTCATGATGTCATGTGTTACTTTGTCCAGTTGGGTGGACCAGGCCCTGGCTCTAGTAGTTTGTATAGGAGTGGTCATGATGCCATGTGTTACTTTGTCCAGTTGGGTGGACCAGGCCCTGGCTCTAGTAGTTTGTATAGGAGTGGTCATGATGTCATGTGTTACTTTGTCCAGTTGGGTGGACCAGGCCTTGGCTCTAGTAGTTTGTATAGGAGTGGTCATGATGTCATGTGTTGCTTTGTCCAGTTGAGTGGACCAGGCCCTGACTCTAGTAGTTTGTATAGGAGTGGTCATGATGTCATGTGTTGCTTTGTCCAGTTGGGTGGACCAGGCCCTGGCTCTAGTAGTTTGTATAGGAGTGGTCATGATGTCATGTGCTACTTTGTCCAGTTGGGTGGACCAGGCCCTGGCTCTAGTAGTTTGTATAGGAGTGGTCATGATGTCATGTGTTCCTTTGTCCAGTTGGGTGGACCAGGTCCTGACTCTAGTAGTTTGTATAGGAGTGGTCATGATGTCATGTGTTACTTTGTCCAGTTGGGTGGACCAGGCCCTGGCTCTAGTAGTTTGTATAGGAGTGGACATGATGTCATTTGTTACTTTGTCCAGTTGGGTGGACCAGGCCCTGGCTCTAGTAGTTTGTATAGGAGTGGTCATGATGTCATGTGTTACTTTGTCCAGTTGGGTCGACCAGGCCCTGGCTATAGTAGTTTGTATAGGAGTGGTCATGATGTCATGTGTTACTTTGTCCAGTTGGGTGGACCAGGCCCTGGCTCTAGTAGTTTGTATAGGAGTGGTCATGATGTCATGTGTTGCTTTGTCCAATTGGGTGGACCAGGCCCTGGCTCTAGTAGTTTGCATAGGAGTGGTCATGATGTCATGTGTTGCTTTGTCCAGTTGGGTGGACCAGGCCCTGGCTCTAGTAGTTTGTATAGGAGTGGTCATGATGTCATGTGTTGCTTTGTCCAGTTGGGTGGACCAGGCCCTGGCTCTAGTAGTTTGTATAGGAGTGGTCATGATGTCATGTGTTGCTTTGTCCAGTTGGGTGGACCAGGCCCTGGCTCTAGTAGTTTGTATAGGAGTGGTCATGATGTCATGTGTTGCTTTGTCCAGTTGGGTGGACCAGGCCCTGGCTCTAGTAGTTTGTATAGGAGTGGTCATGATGTCATGTGTTACTTTGTCCAGTTGGGTGGACCAGGCCCTGGCTCTAGTAGTTTGTATAGGAGTGGTCATGATGTCATTTGTTACTTTGTCCAGTTGGGTGGACCAGGCCCTGGCTCTAGTAG
This sequence comes from Cepaea hortensis, assembly GCA_963921405.1. Taxonomy (NCBI): domain Eukaryota; kingdom Metazoa; phylum Mollusca; class Gastropoda; order Stylommatophora; family Helicidae; genus Cepaea; species Cepaea hortensis. The sequence goes on along the minus strand of OY992878.1, from coordinate 22,053,899 downwards.
TTTGTATAGGAGTGGTCATGATGTCATGTGTTACTTTGTCCAGTTGGGTCGACCAGGCCCTGGCTATAGTAGTTTGTATAGGAGTGGTCATGATGTCATGTGTTACTTTGTCCAGTTGGGTGGACCAGGCACTGGCTCTAGTAGTTTGTATAGGAGTGGTCATGATGTCATGTGTTGCTTTGTCCAGTTGGGTGGACCAGGCCCTGGCTCTAGTAGTTTGCATAGGAGTGGTCATGATGTCATGTGTTGCTTTGTCCAGTTGGGTGGACCAGGCCCTGGCTCTAGTAGTTTGTATAGGAGTGGTCATGATGTCATGTGTTGCTTTGTCCAGTTGGGTGGACCAGGCCCTGGCTCTAGTAGTTTGTATAGGAGTGGTCATGATGTCATGTGTTGCTTTGTCCAGTTGGGTGGACCAGGCCCTGGCTCTAGTAGTTTGTATAGGAGTGGTCATGATGTCATGTGTTGCTTTGTCCAGTTGGGTGGACCAGGCCCTTGCTCTAGTAGTTTGTATAGGAGTGGTCATGATGTCATGTGTTGCTTTATCCAGTTGGGTGGACCAGGTCCTGGCTCTAGTAGTTTTTATAGGAGTGGTCATGATGTCATGTGTTGCTTTGTCCAGTTGGGTGGACCAGGTGCTGGCTCTAGTAGTTTGTATAGGAGTGGTCATGATGTCATGTGTTACTTTGTCCAGTTGGGTGGACCAGGTCCTGGCTCTAGTAGTTTGTATAGGAGTGGTCATGATGTCATGTGTTGCTTTGTCCAGTTGGGTGAACCAGGCCCTGGCTCTAGTAGTTTGTATAGGAGTGGTCATGATGTCATGTGTTACTTTGTCAAGTTTGGTGGACCAGGCCCTGGCTCTAGTAGTTTGTATAGGAGTGGTCATGATGTCATGTGCTACTTTGTCCAGTTGGGTGGACCAGGCCCTGGCTCTAGTAGTTTGTATAGGAGTGGTCATGATGTCATGTGTTCCTTTGTCCAGTTGGGTGGACCAGGTCCTGACTCTAGTAGTTTGTATAGGAGTGGTCATGATGTCATGTGTTACTTTGTCCAGTTGGGTGGACCAGGCCCTGGCTCTAGTAGTTTGTATAGGAGTGGTCATGATGTCATGTGTTACTTTGTCCAGTTGGGTGGACCAGGCCCTGGCTCTAGTAGTTTGTATAGGAGTGGTCATAATGTCATGTGTTGCTTTGTCCAGTTGGGTGGACCAGGCCCTGGCTCTAGTAGTTTGTATAGGATTGGTCATGATGTCATGTGTTGCTTTGTCCAGTTGGGTGGACCAGGCCCTGGCTCTAGTAGTTTGTATAGGAGTGGTCATGATGTCATGTGTTGCTTTGTCCAGTTGGGTGGACCAGGCCCTGGCTCTAGTAGTTTGTATAGGAGTGGTCATGATGTCATGTGTTGCTTTGTCCAGTTGGGTGGACCAGGCCCTGGCTCTAGTAGTTTGTATAGGAGTGGTCATGATGTCATGTGTTGCTTTGTCCAGTTGGGTGGACCAGGCCCTGGCTCTAGTAGTTTGTATAGGAGTGGTCATGATGTCATGTGTTGCTTTGTCCAGTTGGGTGGACCAGGCCCTGGCTCTAGTAGTTTGTATAGGAGTGGTCATGATGTCATGTGTTGCTTTGTCCAGTTGGGTGGACCAGGCCCTGGCTCTAGTAGTTTGTATAGGAGTGGTCATGATGTCATGTGTTACTTTGTCCAGTTGGGTCGACCAGGCCCTGGCTATAGTAGTTTGTATAGGAGTGGTCATGATGTCATGTGTTACTTTGTCCAGTTGGGTGGACCAGGCCCTGGCTCTAGTAGTTTGTATAGGAGTGGTCATGATGTCATGTGTTGCTTTGTCCAGTTGGGTGGACAAGGCCGTGGCTCTAGTAGTTTGTATAGGAGTGGTCATGATGTCATGTGTTGCTTTGTCCAGTTGGGTGGACCAGGCCCTTGCTCTAGTAGTTTGTATTGGAGTGGTCATGATGTCATGTGTTGCTTTGTCCAGTTGGGTGGACCAGGCCCTGGCTCTAGTAGTTTGTATAGGAGTGGTCATGATGTCATGTGTTACTTTGTCCAGTTGGGTGGACCAGGCCCTGACTCTAGTAGTTTGTATAGGAGTGGTCATGATGTCATGTGTTGCTTTGTCCAGTTGGATGGACCAGGCCCTGACTCTAGTAGTTTGTATAGGAGTGGTCATGATGTCATGTGTTGCTTTGTCCAGTTGGGTGGACCAGGCCCTGGCTCTAGTAGTTTGTATAGGAGTGGTCATGATGTCATGTGTTACTTTGTCCAGTTGGGTGGACCAGGCCCTGGCTCTAGTAGTTTGTATAGGAGTGGTCATGATGTCATGTGTTGCTTTGTCCAGTTGGGTGGACAAGGCCGTGGCTCTAGTAGTTTGTATAGGAGTGGTCATGATGTCATGTGTTGCTTTGTCCAGTTGGGTGGACCAGGCCCTTGCTCTAGTAGTTTGTATAGGAGTGGTCATGATGTCATGTGTTGCTTTGTCCAGTTGGGTGGACCAGGTCCTGGCTCTAGTAGTTTGTATAGGAGTGGTCATGATGTCATGTGTTGCTTTGTCCAGTTGGGTGGACCAGGTGCTGGCTCTAGTAGTTTGTATAGGAGTGGTCATGATGTCATGTGTTACTTTGTCCAGTTGGGTGGACCAGGTCCTGGCTCTAGTAGTTTGTATAGGAGTGGTCATGATGTCATGTGTTGCTTTGTCCAGTTGGGTGAACCAGGCCCTGGCTCTAGTAGTTTGTTTAGGAGTGGTCATGATGTCATGTGTTACTTTGTCCAGTTGGGTGGACCAGGCCCTGGCTCTAGTAGTTTGTATAGGAGTGGTCATGATGTCATGTGTTACTTTGTCCAGTTGGGTGGACCAGGCCCTGGCTCTAGTAGTTTGTATAGGAGTGGTCATGATGCCATGTGTTACTTTGTCCAGTTGGGTGGACCAGGCCCTGGCTCTAGTAGTTTGTATAGGAGTGGTCATGATGTCATGTGTTACTTTGTCCAGTTGGGTGGACCAGGCCTTGGCTCTAGTAGTTTGTATAGGAGTGGTCATGATGTCATGTGTTGCTTTGTCCAGTTGAGTGGACCAGGCCCTGACTCTAGTAGTTTGTATAGGAGTGGTCATGATGTCATGTGTTGCTTTGTCCAGTTGGGTGGACCAGGCCCTGGCTCTAGTAGTTTGTATAGGAGTGGTCATGATGTCATGTGCTACTTTGTCCAGTTGGGTGGACCAGGCCCTGGCTCTAGTAGTTTGTATAGGAGTGGTCATGATGTCATGTGTTCCTTTGTCCAGTTGGGTGGACCAGGTCCTGACTCTAGTAGTTTGTATAGGAGTGGTCATGATGTCATGTGTTACTTTGTCCAGTTGGGTGGACCAGGCCCTGGCTCTAGTAGTTTGTATAGGAGTGGACATGATGTCATTTGTTACTTTGTCCAGTTGGGTGGACCAGGCCCTGGCTCTAGTAGTTTGTATAGGAGTGGTCATGATGTCATGTGTTACTTTGTCCAGTTGGGTCGACCAGGCCCTGGCTATAGTAGTTTGTATAGGAGTGGTCATGATGTCATGTGTTACTTTGTCCAGTTGGGTGGACCAGGCCCTGGCTCTAGTAGTTTGTATAGGAGTGGTCATGATGTCATGTGTTGCTTTGTCCAATTGGGTGGACCAGGCCCTGGCTCTAGTAGTTTGCATAGGAGTGGTCATGATGTCATGTGTTGCTTTGTCCAGTTGGGTGGACCAGGCCCTGGCTCTAGTAGTTTGTATAGGAGTGGTCATGATGTCATGTGTTGCTTTGTCCAGTTGGGTGGACCAGGCCCTGGCTCTAGTAGTTTGTATAGGAGTGGTCATGATGTCATGTGTTGCTTTGTCCAGTTGGGTGGACCAGGCCCTGGCTCTAGTAGTTTGTATAGGAGTGGTCATGATGTCATGTGTTGCTTTGTCCAGTTGGGTGGACCAGGCCCTTGCTCTAGTAGTTTGTATAGGAGTGGTCATGATGTCATGTGTTGCTTTATCCAGTTGGGTGGACCAGGTCCTGGCTCTAGTAGTTTTTATAGGAGTGGTCATGATGTCATGTGTTGCTTTGTCCAGTTGGGTGGACCAGGTGCTGGCTCTAGTAGTTTGTATAGGAGTGGTCATGATGTCATGTGTTACTTTGTCCAGTTGGGTGGACCAGGTCCTGGCTCTAGTAGTTTGTATAGGAGTGGTCATGATGTCATGTGTTGCTTTGTCCAGTTGGGTGAACCAGGCCCTGGCTCTAGTAGTTTGTATAGGAGTGGTCATGATGTCATGTGTTGCTTTGTCCAGTTGGGTGAACCAGGCCCTGGCTCTAGTAGTTTGTATAGGAGTGGTCATGATGTCATGTGTTACTTTGTCCAGTTGGGTGGACCAGGCCCTGGCTCTAGTAGTTTGTATAGGAGTGGTCATGATGCCATGTGTTACTTTGTCCAGTTGGGTGGACCAGGCCCTGGCTCTAGTAGTTTGTATAGGAGTGGTCATGATGTCATGTGTTACTTTGTCCAGTTGGGTGGACCAGGCCTTGGCTCTAGTAGTTTGTATAGGAGTGGTCATGATGTCATGTGTTGCTTTGTCCAGTTGGGTGGACCAGGCCCTGACTCTAGTAGTTTGTATAGGAGTGGTCATGATGTCATGTGTTGCTTTGTCCAGTTGGGTGGACCAGGCCCTGGCTCTAGTAGTTTGTATAGGAGTGGTCATGATGTCATGTGCTACTTTGTCCAGTTGGGTGGACCAGGCCCTGGCTCTAGTAGTTTATATAGGAGTGGTCATGATGTCATGTGTTCCTTTGTCCAGTTGGGTGGACCAGGTCCTGACTCTAGTAGTTTGTATAGGAGTGGTCATGATGTCATGTGTTACTTTGTCCAGTTGGGTGGACCAGGCCCTGGCTCTAGTAGTTTGTATAGGAGTGGACATGATGTCATTTGTTACTTTGTCCAGTTGGGTGGACCAGGCCCTGGCTCTAGTAGTTTGTATAGGAGTGGTCATGATGTCATGTGTTACTTTGTCCAGTTGGGTCGACCAGGCCCTGGCTATAGTAGTTTGTATAGGAGTGGTCATGATGTCATGTGTTACTTTGTCCAGTTGGGTGGACCAGGCCCTGGCTCTAGTAGTTTGTATAGGAGTGGTCATGATGTCATGTGTTGCTTTGTCCAATTGGGTGGACCAGGCCCTGGCTCTAGTAGTTTGCATAGGAGTGGTCATGATGTCATGTGTTGCTTTGTCCAGTTGGGTGGACCAAGCCCTGGCTCTAGTAGTTTGTATAGGAGTGGTCATGATGTCATGTGTTGCTTTGTCCAGTTGGGTGGACCAGGCCCTGGCTCTAGTAGTTTGTATAGGAGTGGTCATGATGTCATGTGTTGCTTTGTCCAGTTGGGTGGACCAGGCCCTGGCTCTAGTAGTTTGTATAGGAGTGGTCATGATGTCATGTGTTGCTTTGTCCAGTTGGGTGGACCAGGCCCTTGCTCTAGTAGTTTGTATAGGAGTGGTCATGATGTCATGTGTTGCTTTATCCAGTTGGGTGGACCAGGTCCTGGCTCTAGTAGTTTTTATAGGAGTGGTCATGATGTCATGTGTTGCTTTGTCCAGTTGGGTGGACCAGGTGCTGGCTCTAGTAGTTTGTATAGGAGTGGTCATGATGTCATGTGTTACTTTGTCCAGTTGGGTGGACCAGGTCCTGGCTCTAGTAGTTTGTATAGGAGTGGTCATGATGTCATGTGTTGCTTTGTCCAGTTGGGTGAACCAGGCCCTGGCTCTAGTAGTTTGTATAGGAGTGGTCATGATGTCATGTGTTACTTTGTCCAGTTGGGTGGACCAGGCCCTGGCTCTAGTAGTTTGTATAGGAGTGGTCATGATGTCATGTGCTACTTTGTCCAGTTGGGTGGACCAGGCCCTGGCTCTAGTAGTTTGTATAGGAGTGGTCATGATGTCATGTGTTCCTTTGTCCAGTTGGGTGGACCAGGTCCTGACTCTAGTAGTTTGTATAGGAGTGGTCATGATGTCATGTGTTACTTTGTCCAGTTGGGTGGACCAGGCCCTGGCTCTAGTAGTTTGTATAGGAGTGGTCATGATGTCATGTGTTACTTTGTCCAGTTGGGTGGACCAGGCCCTGGCTCTAGTAGTTTGTATAGGAGTGGTCATGATGTCATGTGTTACTTTGTCCAGTTGGGTTGACCAGGCCCTGGCTATAGTAGTTTGTATAGGAGTGGTCATGATGTCATGTGTTACTTTGTCCAGTTGGGTGGACCAGGCCCTGGCTCTAGTAGTTTGTATAGGAGTGGTCATGATGTCATGTGTTGCTTTGTCCAGTTGCGTGGACCAGGCCCTGGCTCTAGTAGTTTGCATAGGAGTGGTCATGATGCCATGTGTTGCTTTGTCCAGTTGGGTAAACCAGGCCCTGGCTCTAGTAGTTTGTATAGGAGTGGTCATGATGTCATGTGTTGCTTTGTCCAGTTGGGTGGACCAGGCCCTGGCTCTAGTAGTTTGTATAGGAGTGGTCATGATGTCATGTGTTGCTTTGTCCAGTTGGGTGGACCAGACCCTGGCTCTAGTAGTTTGTATAGGAGTGGTCATGATGTCATGTGTTGCTTTGTCCAGTTGGGTGGACCAGGCCCTTGCTCTAGTAGTTTGTATAGGAGTGGTCATGATGTCATGTGTTGCTTTATCCAGTTGGGTGGACCAGGTCCTGGCTCTAGTAGTTTTTATAGGAGTGGTCATGATGTCATGTGTTGCTTTGTCCAGTTGGGTGGACCAGGTGCTGGCTCTAGTAGTTTGTATAGGAGTGGTCATGATGTCATGTGTTACTTTGTCCAGTTGGGTGGACCAGGTCCTGGCTCTAGTAGTTTGTATAGGAGTGGTCATGATGTCATGTGTTGCTTTGTCCAGTTGGGTGAACCAGGCCCTGGCTCTAGTAGTTTGTATAGGAGTGGTCATGATGTCATGTGTTACTTTGTCCAGTTGGGTGGACCAGGCCCTGGCTCTAGTAGTTTGTATAGGAGTGGTCATGATGTCATGTGTTACTTTGTCCAGTTGGGTGGACCAGGCCCTGGCTCTAGTAGTTTGTATAGGAGTGGTCATGATGCCATGTGTTACTTTGTCCAGTTGGGTGGACCAGGCCCTGGCTCTAGTAGTTTGTATAGGAGTGGTCATGATGTCATGTGTTACTTTGTCCAGTTGGGTGGACCAGGCCTTGGCTCTAGTAGTTTGTATAGGAGTGGTCATGATGTCATGTGTTGCTTTGTCCAGTTGGGTGGACCAGGCCCTGACTCTAGTAGTTTGTATAGGAGTGGTCATGATGTCATGTGTTGCTTTGTCCAGTTGGGTGGACCAGGCCCTGGCTCTAGTAGTTTGTATAGGAGTGGTCATGATGTCATGTGCTACTTTGTCCAGTTGGGTGGACCAGGCCCTGGCTCTAGTAGTTTGTATAGGAGTGGTCATGATGTCATGTGTTCCTTTGTCCAGTTGGGTGGACCAGGCCCTGGCTCTAGTAGTTTGTATAGGAGTGGTCATGATGTCATGTGTTGCTTTGTCCAGTTGGGTGGACCAGGCCCTGGCTCTAGTAGTTTGTATAGGAGTGGTCATGATGCCATGTGTTGCTTTATCCAGTTGGGTGGACCAGGCCCTGGCTCTAGTAGTATGTATAGGAGTGGTCATGATGTCATGTGTTGCTTTGTCCAGTTGGGTGGACCAGGCCCTGGCTCTAGTAGTTTGTATAGGAGTGGTCATGATGTCATGTAATGCTTTGTCCAGTTGGGTGGACCAGGCCCTGACTCTAGTAGTTTGTATAGGAGTGGTCATGATGTCATGTGTTACTTTGTCCAGTTGGGTGGACCAGGCCCTGACTCTAGTAGTTTGTATAGGAGTGGTCATGATGTCATGTGTTACTTTGTCCAGTTTGGTGGACCAGGCCCTGGCTCTAGTAGTTAGTATAGGAGTGGTCATGATGTCATGTGTTACTTTGTCCAGTTGGGTGGACCAGGCCCTGGCTCTAGTAGTTTGTATAGGAGTGGTCATGATGTCATGTGTTACTTTGTCCAGTTGGGTGGACCAGGCCCTGGCTCTAGTAGTTTGTATAGGAGTGGTCATAATGTCATGTGTTGCTTTGTCCAGTTGGGTGGACCAGGCCCTGGCTCTAGTAGTTTGTATAGGAGTGGTCATGATGTCATGTGTTGCTTTGTCCAGTTGGGTGGACCAGGCCCTGGCTCTAGTAGTTTGTATAGGAGTGGTCATGATGTCATGTGTTACTTTGTCCAGTTGGGTGGACCAGGCCCTGGCTCTAGTAGTTAGTATAGGAGTGGTCATGATGTCATGTGTTACTTTGTCCAGTTGGGTGGACCAGGCCCTGGCTCTAGTAGTTTGTATAGGAGTGGTCATGATGTCATGTGTTACTTTGTCCAGTTGGGTGGACCAGGCCCTGGCTCTAGTAGTTTGTATAGGAGTGGTCATAATGTCATGTGTTGCTTTGTCCAGTTGGGTGGACCAGGCCCTGGCTCTAGTAGTTTGTATAGGATTGGTCATGATGTCATGTGTTGCTTTGTCCAGTTGGGTGGACCAGGCCCTGGCTCTAGTAGTTTGTATAGGAGTGGTCATGATGTCATGTGTTGCTTTGTCCAGTTGGGTGGACCAGGCCCTGGCTCTAGTAGTTTGTATAGGAGTGGTCATGATGTCATGTGTTGCTTTGTCCAGTTGGGTGGACCAGGCCCTGGCTCTAGTAGTTTGTATAGGAGTGGTCATGTAGTCATGTGTTGCTTTGTCCAGTTGGGTGGACCAGGCCCTGGCTCTAGTAGTTTGTATAGGAGTGGTCATGATGTCATGTGTTGCTTTGTCCAGTTGGGTGGACCAGGCCCTGGCTCTAGTAGTTTGTATAGGAGTGGTCATGATGTCATGTGTTGCTTTGTCCAGTTGGGTGGACCAGGCCCTGACTCTAGTAGTTTGTATAGGAGTGGTCATGATGTCATGTGTTACTTTGTCCAGTTGGGTGGACCAGGCCCTGGCTCTATTAGTTTGTATAGGAGTGGTCATGATGTCATGTGTTGCTTTGTCCAGTTGGGTGGACCAGGCCCTTGGCTCTATTAGTTTGTATAGGAGTGGTCATGGTGTCATGTGTTGTGTCCAGCTGGGTGGAAGCCGGCATCACTAGGTCCAATCTCTGATAGTTTGTATAGGAATGGACATGTTGCTGTGTTTTATTATGTCTCCACGAATTTCCATTGTTATTTTCTTTCTCGTTCTTCTCACTATAATTTTGAGTAGAAACATCGTACGAACATCTTCGCATTTAATTGCTCCTGGTCTTTGTGGTATAACTATAAATGCATATTTAAGCGTATCGATCGGTAAGTATCCATTGCTGTAAAATCATTTAACATTTTCGTTAATATATCTACATCAAATTCTCCTAGAATCTCTAATTCTTCTATTGTAATTTCATCTGGCCCAGCTGTTTTTTCCTTCTCTTTATATATTTTACAGCCTCAGCGACTTATTCTTTCAGAATAGCTGGATCATCTAAGTTACTTGCTTCTTTTAATTCTTCCCTTTCTCCAACATATAATTATCTTATATACTCATTCCACCTCTTCATAATAGCACGTTTCTCCAATAATATGTTTTATGTCTTTTATTTCAAACACCCTGTATTTATTCTTATTTTTCTTCCCGTGAGTTCACAGATTTGTCTGTGCATATTTTTTTTTAAAATCATTAATAGAGTTTAGTGCAATTGTTTTGTACTGTTCGTTTAACCAACTTTCTTTTTCCTTTACACATTTATCTCTTATTTCTTTATTTATCTTAGCATATTCTTTTTCATTTTTACTCCCCTTTTTTTTAAATCCTACAACATTAAGATTTCTTCAGTCATCCATTTAGTCTTTGGTCTTTGGCTTCTCTCCATTAATAGTTCTTTACTAATTTGATGAATGAAGTCCCTTAACATTTCCCATTGTTCATTTACTGTACTGTGAAATACTGTCATTTACAGCCGATATAGTAGTTGTCAAAGACTGAACTATGAGGCCAGAGTTCTGCCTCAAGATAGAACACCACCGGGAAGAGTGGTCAACCTCATATAGATTAGAGGGAGCACAGTGCCCGGGATAAGGGCAGGGTAGGGGAGAGAATGGGGGAACTATTAACTAGTTCTCTCATGAGACACGGAGACGGTGACCAGATAGTTAGCACTCTGGTCACGACAGAATCACGGCGCCTACATGATAGCCGTGATTGCCAATCAACAGAAAACAACTAATGTAAGCGTGCCAAACAGAACGGCACGCAGAAAGCCGAAAGACACCTCAAGGTCCTTCCGCGTGGTGTGTAACCACGCGAGCAAGCTAGTCAGACTGGGGACTGACTTTGTAGCGAGCACCTCGTTTTAGTATTGATAGGAGATTTGTGTAACCAAATAGATAGAATTAGCATTAGGGTTTAGAAAGCTAGTGATAGGCAATTCTGTGGCTTTGTGTGTGGTTTTGATAGCGACTGTTATGTACTTGTAAAGAGCCAACGGCAATAAAATGTATCATTTATTTCCTCTCACACGACTTGCAAGTTTTTGTGTGGTGTGGGAGAAGTAATCTGATGATACCTTACACATGATTTGTTGACAGGCAAAGATTAATGTGGTGTCAGAAGTGGTGCTTGGACGAAAGCGCCAAGCAAATACACTCATCCACGGCTCTAGACTAAGTTCACAAATAGTGAAGTAGTGATTTAATTTGTGTCAGTGACGGTTAACGTGTGCAGAACTAGGACAAGTTGCTAACGAAACTGTGCCTATCGTGACGAAATAATGCTTATTTATGTTTAGTAAAATATTATATACTTAAATCATGTGTTTCTTCAAAGTTGTAAGTATTGATATTATTATGTTTCTTCATTTATTTATGTAATTATTTATTTATTTATGAATAATTGTCAAAAGTGATTCATGGCGGAGCGATACACATGTCAGCAACAATATCGATTTTTGCAAGCTAAAAATAGCGCTGCGCCTCTGACGTAGCACGATTGACAAGCAGTTGGGTTACCCCATTGGCAATCAGCATCTGAGTGTTTACAAATCGGTAAACTGCTGCCCGCCTGAATCAGTGCTTTATATTACCTATTATTTATTTATTTGAGTTAGTAATTGAATATATTTGTTTATTTAAACAATATTAATATATTTTCGTTTATTTCAAAGCAGTTATTGAATTTGTTTTTGTACTTTTCCTTGTGTTTACCGTCACGATGGCACTATTTTCAGCCAGTCAAATTAGACTGGTATGCACAACACTTGCATAGATTAAACTAGGTTAGTGACGAAAGGCATTTACAATTAGAACGAAGACAGGACATTGACAATTTAATATTAAGTAAACTATATTCTGTTTTGTTCGTGGGCATGTCATTGCCATTGTGTCAAATTGTCGAATAATATGTCGTTTGCTATTTGGTAATTGTTGCTGCTCTGTAAACCAGGGTGAACAACAGCTGATTATAAGATTGGTGTGTATGCCGAAGTGCCAAACAGGTGACCTAGATAGAAAACTCGTGGCGATACTGAAGCACCAAACAAGGTGACCTGTGTTACCGGAGTGTGTTCCTCGTTCTCGGGAACATTAAGTTGAGTATACTCAATATATTTGGCATGCTATGTGATTAATAGTGCATCTCTTTTTCAGCTTGTGATACATTAGCATACTTTTGTGCTCTGTTTTTTGCAGGACTAAATTTTTCAGGTTATACACAAAGAGTACAATTTGCAGTGCTCATATATTAAGAAACATAACATATCAAAGAAAAATAAGTGAATAGAAAGTTCAGTGTAGGTCAACGCTAGCTATTTACCTAACATCATGGCTACTTTAGCTGACTTCGTAAAAGCAGGCAAAGAAATGCAATACACAGGTAAAGAGCTAGAAGAATATGCTGATAAGAAATTTAAAGAAGCAAAAGATGCTGAGAGAACTGAACGGGAACGAAAAGAAAATGCAGATAGAGATGAACGCGCTCGAGAAAGAGAGCATCAAAAAGAATTAACACAACTAGCTGAGATAACAAAACAAAAACAACTAGAACATGATAAGGAAATTAAGCAACAACAGTTAGAACATGATAAGGAAATTAAACAGAAAGAACTAGAATTAAAGCAAAAGCAATTAGAGCAGGAGAAAGAACTAAAACAAAAGACATTAGATCAAGAAAGAGAACTAAAGCAAAAAGAGATAGATGAAATGACAAGAGTTAAAGAAAAACAAATTCAAGTAGAATCAGAGACACAGTTAAAGATGAAAGGTATGGATGTAGACTCACACGCAGAGATCTCTGCCACTAAACTTAAAAGTCAACAAGAAGAAAATAAGTTCAACAAATACAAAAATATTATCAAACCATATTGTAAAGAAGATTCAATATCAGCCTGGACAGAAAATGTCGAGTATCAATTTAAATATCAGCAAGTTCCAATAGACATGTGGGCTATGATTTATATGAAGAACCTAAGTGGTGAGCCCCTTAAAGTGATAGAAGCTATACCAACTGATCTTAGATCTAACTATCAATACATCCATGATAGGATAATGCAACACTTTTTACTTGATGCCCCTGGGTATCAGGTTCAGTTCTCAAATTTAAAACCTAAGCCTAGTGAGACTTTCATTGACTACGTCTCAAATGTTCAGAGTGTACTAAATAGATGGCTTAAGGCAGCTAACATAGGAAAAGACTTTGATAGACTTAAAAATTTAATAGCCATGGATAAAGTCATATCCACTATACCATCTCCTTTTGCTAAATTTCTACAGCAGTCAGACATTGAGAACATAGAGCAGTTCGAAAAGAAAGGGTCTGCATATTTTTTTCTTCTAACAGAGATATTTTTAAGACCTCAAATGACTCTGAAATAGTTTCCTTTGTGAAAGACCAACCAAAAAATTATCAAAGTAAGAGAAAACCCTTTCAGAAAATCGACACAAAAGATAGGAAAGTATCAAAATGTATTTATTGTCAACTTTTGCATGACACTTATTCTATGTGTGACAAATCGCCAAATTATCCGGCGCATCTTGAAAATGTTATCAAGAAGCAACAAAACAAAAGATCTGCATACAGGCGTGCAATCAAATGCTTCTTTTGTTCCAGCTACGGCCATTATTCGAATAAGTGTCTGGGCCGCCAACGTATGAAAGCCAACAATGCTATTTTGATTGATACATCTTCTGATAGTGGTAGTGAGACTGAGTGTGAGATTGAGAATGTATTACCTTTCAAGCAATCTGAAGATGTGTGTTGTGTGAACGATGTATTAAGCTTTGACAATTGTGTCCAATGTCACCAATTTCATGCAGACGGTAAATTAGAATGTGGGCATTTTGTAACATCCTCCGTAGAGAATGCAAATGCAGTTATAGCCTCCAGAGGCAATCTATTGTTTCACTCTGCGTTGGTCAATGAGAAACCATGTCGATGTTTGCTAGACAGTGGGAACTCTATTATTGGTGTGAAAAAGGAACTTGTTAATCCAAAGGATTATACTGGTGACTCTGTAAAATGCCGGACTTTTTCTGGTAATATAGAAACCTATCCTCTGGCAAGAGCCCGTATAAACACCCCGTTCCTTTCTGGTACCTTTACTTGTGCAATACTAGACAACCCTTGTGCTGAGCTAAAGCACTGTACAGATGAAGAAATATCTGTCTGGGAGGAGAAGAATGGTTTCACTCCAGTAAACAGTGAAGATATCCTCGGACATCACAGTCCTAACAAAGGTGCTAGACCCATAACACTTGAAACTGGTCAATACATAATGGTGCTACTACCAGACAAGCATAATAAAATGTTAACTTCATGGCAAGGGCCTTTCAAGGTGATACAACAACTTTCAGGTGTTGACTATGAAATATCAATAAAGGGACATTTAAAGATATTCCATGTCAACATGCTGAAACCTTACTTTTCACGACAACAGACAGAAGTAGAGACAGGCGTACAAAGTGCACCCACATCTAGTGATCAGACGACAGACATACATAACGCAACTACACTAGTTAGCGAGACTGGCATATCCGACGATATCCATACATCTAGCGAGAATACAGAATACGCACTTAGTACCACCACCGTACTGAATCTGGTAGACGACGACGAAATGGAACTACCCGTTCCTATTGTGGACAAGACTGCCACATTAGATAGCATACAGATAGAACAGGGACTAACAGACAGTCAACGACGAAAATTGGTAGAATTAGTGACGGAATACAAAGACATATTTTCTGACATTCCAGGTAGGACGGACAGAATCGAACACTCCATTCTTCTTTCGGACTCTAAGCCTATTAAATGCAGGCCGTACTCAATCCCACTTAGCTATAGGGAAAATCTAAATAAGGAAATTCTTAATTTAGAAGCTAGTGGGATCATCCAGAAATCCACTTCTGGGTACTCTTTTCCAATCGTCCTAGTTAAGAAAAAAGACTCCACAATTCGTCTGTGTGTGGACTATCGAAAACTCAACAACGTCACTAAGATCGACGCAGAGCCAATTCCTTCCTGCGAAGATCTTATTCTCGACATGTCCACCTCCAAAGTTTTTTCTAAACTAGATCTTACTAAGGGATATTGGCAGGTCCCTATGCAGTCTCAATCCATCCATCTTACTGCTTTTTCAACACCTTTAGGACTATACGAGTGGCGTTTTCTTCCTTTTGGTCTTCGAAATGCTCCTGCCACTTTCGTACGCTTAACTAGAGATCTACTGCATGGAGTGACGAATACAGTGACCTATATAGATGATATATGTGTCCATACTGATGACTGGACAACACACTTACTGAAACTAAGACATGTCTTTGACAGGTTGCGACTCTTCGGTCTCACTGTCAAACCGAGCAAAGTTGAATTGGGCCTAAAAGAAATTGACTTTTTGGGTCATGTCATTTCACAAGGTCAACTAAAGACTGACAATAGAATTATTACAAAAATTATGAACCTGACCATGCCTGCCACAAAAAAGCAGGTCAGAAGCCTTTTGGGGTTAGTAAATTACTATAGCAAATTCATACCAAATTTAGCGGAAATTACAAGTGTATTTTCCAATGTTTTAAAAGCATCTGTAAAATTAGATGTCAAAGATGCATTATTAATTTCTGCATTGTCAAAATTGAAAATCCTTTTTAGTAATGTACCAATTCTCCGCTTGCCTAATCCTAGGCTCGTTTATTATCTTAGGACAGATGCCAGCAGAATCTCCATCGCTGCAGTATTAGGCCAATTTTATGATGGCATCTTCCACCCGATTTGCTACGTAAGCCGTAAGATCACACCTGCTGAGTCCAGATATTCCATATCAGAGTTGGAAGCCCTAAGCGTCATCTATGCGGTGAGGAAGCTCCATCGGTTTCTGGCAGGTGTTCACTTCATTGTCCAGACTGACAACTCCCCAATCACGGTCATACAGAGTGGTGTGCATCGGAATGACCGTATATACAGGTGGTCGCTAATACTACAAAATTACACCTTTAGTATAGAGCATATCAAGGGTAAGGATAACATCTTGGCTGATACCCTTAGTCGACCATCTGAGGTAGAAATACCAGAGATTCCACATAAGAGTGTAGAGTAATAGATGTTAACTTAGTACAGTAAAATATTCTATGTTAAATATGTTACAAATACATAGACATTATGTGCTGAACTAGGTACTGAGAACATTGAATTACTATGTGTCCGTAGACATCAAAATTAAGAACTTTGCTCTAAGAACTAATATATCACTTTGTGAACGAGGACAGCTCATTGCTTGCTAAGCTCCATATGTGTTCCAGTGAATCATTTGTGTTAAGCAGAGAAAAACAGTGTCAGAACATTACATGAATACAGACACGAAAACAGTGGTCTACGATACAAGCGAACTCTACAGGTGCAATACCCATAAGACACAAGTGTGACTGTGTAATGTATTTCATATACCCAGGACAATTGTATAGATAGTATGCCAATGAAAGCATTTTCTGAACATAAAGGGCAACGACTAACCTGAGGTATTTAAATACCATGTATATAAATACTCATTGTGATGTGTATTATAACGTTTTAATATAGTCATAAATTATAGGTAGATTATCTCATTTAAGTTATATTTAGATTTAGATAATATAATAGTTTTCATTTTTTTAAACGTTAGATAGATTATTAATTTACCCACTTACTTACCTTAAAAGTAGAATAGGATAGTAATTTAAACATAACAACTAATTATAAACTACAATAATAAATTTAGATAGTAATAGTACCATTTAGTTTATTACATTTCACTTTGTTTTATTTCATGTGAGTTTATTCCATTTTAATGATCCAATCCATTAAACAAACAGTATCATTTATTATTATAATTAGTTTAACACCGTAATAGGATAAATAGATTATACAATTAAACATACATCATTCACATCATTTAGATTAAGAATATCAATCATATAGTTTTTTTTCATTTAAAAACATTAGTTATAATTGTGTTCGATTTAACATCACCCATGTTAAAAAGGTACGTAACTTATTACATTTCACATTACCCATTTCACAAAGGTACATAACTCATCTCACATCAATTTGATTTTAAATAGTTAGATTACATCCCTTAAACTAGATAAATATTAGGAGTAATGTAAGCTTGTTTGAGGATTAATGTCCACAGCTAAAGATTAATGTTTGAGGATTAATGTGACAGATAGATTAAGATAGGTAACACATTAAATATATATTTATATAACTAGTATTAGTATGTCGGTATTTAGAATATTATTGTAATAGAATATAGTGGTGAATAATACCAGGGTACAAACCATCAACCCTTTTTCTTACATGTAAATATATTGTAAATACTTGACTTGTGCAGCAATTTACGCACAGTCATGAGGCTCAACTCTGTCAAACTGAGCCAAACTTGTACAGTGTCACTCCAAGGTTTTTAAATAACTATGAGGGTAAAAGATGTGTGACAGAAGTGTGAAAGTGAAAAATGTGTGACAGAAGTGTGAAAGTGAAAGAGGTTTGACAGAAGTGTGAAAGTGAGAGCGACTGTAAATTATACAAGAGAGAGTGAGATCGGTCAGCGGATTTTTCTACCGCTCAACGCGACATTTTATTTTGTGTCTGCGTCAAATGTGTGCTTTCTTTGTTGTGCTGTGATGAATGTGTTGTGTGTAGTTTAGTGTAGATCTTAGAGAAAGTATTTTAAGTCTCATAAGACGGAGATGTAGTCACTAATTAGTGTGATACACTTCTTTGTGGCCTCATTCAACCGAATTATGGCACTTGAAAACTTACTTACATACACATGATAGTTAGATACACATGTTAGAGAGTAGATTATACTATTAATATAATCCAAACACGCAAACAATAAGAAAACCAAACATATAAATTGCATACACTTTGTGTAGATCAAAGGGAGATAACTCCGGGTCAGGGGACATAATAGACAACGAAACACTAACTTAACAGTGAAAGATAACTTTACACGCGGAAGCGAGATAGGTAAAGCCTGTCGCACACAGCTTGTGTAATGGTTGTTTAATATTATATGGGGGACATGAAGCAATTCATGTGTTGACCCTAAGAAAGTCAACTTTGTATGGGTAGTGAGTTAATTTACTATTTGAGGGCAGGTCTTATTAGACAACGGTCCGGTTCAGACATACCTCTAATTAATATAATATTGCGATTGAGAATAGGGCTCACGCCAACCAGACAAGTTTGTGGCGATTGCCAGTAACCAAGTAAAGTGATACGACATTGTGACAATAGGCAGTAGAAGTCTATTAAGTAGCCCAAAGCCAGGTTATCTACAGTCTTTGACAAAAATTAGATACACTAATTTTTTAGAAACCTCTTGCGTCACAACCAATGAGTCAAAGTTGATGACGCAACACAGGAGGGGAGGGTGTGTGTCAAAGACTGAACTATGAGGCCAGAGGTCTGCCTCAAGATAGAACACCACCGGGAAGAGTGGTCAACCTCATATAGATTAGAGGGAGCACAGTGCCCGGGATAAGGCAGGGTAGGGGAGAGAATGGGGGAACTATTAACTAGTTCTCTCATGAGACACGGAGACGGTGACCAGATAGTTAGCACTCTGGTCACGACAGAATCACGGCGCCTACATGATAGCCGCGATTGCCAATCAACAGAAAACAACTAATGTAAGCGTGCCAAACAGAACGGCACGCAGAAAGCCGAAGGACACCTCAAGGTCCTTCCGCGTGGTGTGTAACCACGCGAGCAAGCTAGTCAGACTGGGGACTGACTTTGTAGCGAGCACCTCGTATTAGTATTGATAGGAGATTTGTGTAACCAAATAGATAGAATTAGCATTAGGGTTTAGAAAGCTAGTGATAGGCAATTCTGTGGCTTTGTGTGTGGTTTTGATAGCGACTGTTATGTACTTGTAAAGAGCCAACGGCAATAAAATGTATCATTTATTTCCTCTCACACGACTTGCAAGTTTTTGTGTGGTGTGGGAGAAGTAATCTGATGATGCCTTACACATGAGTTGTTGACAGTAGTACCCTGCGGTGTATGGCGGGGGGGGGGGGGGGGGTCTTGAGTCTGAGGAGTTAAGGCCGCATGGCTAGTGCGGTTGCCGCGAACTGTGCAGGTTAGAGTTTTACTTTTGCTCCCTACAGAAATAAACAAACAAAAAAACTGCACACCTTACCAAGGATTCGAACCCGGGTCTCGCAAAGGAGAATCCGGCATTCTAGCCACTAGGCCAGCCGCTCCTCATCATTCATTTATGTTCTGTATGTTAGCTACTGCATTGTACCTATTTTTCACAGTCACCCTGTATTGTTCTTTAATGTCTACTTAATCTACTTACAGAATCTCTTTATTAAGTCGCACGTTCTTAACAATTTGTTCCCTCTCTTTAATCTTACTTTTATTTATCCACATAGTGGTACATGTTCACTATTACAGTCAGCACCAGGCATTGTCTTTACATTAATTAACGCATTTCTAAATCTTTTATTTATAAGTATGCAGTCAATTGTGTTGCGTATTTTCTTATCAGGGGTTTTCCATGTGTCTTTTATGGTGTTTAAACTTTGTGTTTCCAATTATATCACATCATTGATATTTGCCCAGTCTATTAGTTTCTCGCATCTTTC
Organism: Cepaea hortensis; assembly: GCA_963921405.1. NCBI lineage: Eukaryota > Metazoa > Mollusca > Gastropoda > Stylommatophora > Helicidae > Cepaea > Cepaea hortensis. Next base: position 22,034,750 of record OY992878.1, on the reverse strand, counting down.
ATTCCTTGTTCCTGAACCATAATTCCCCACGACATCTTCCGTTTTTCGCTTTCCTACATTTGCATTAAAATCTCCTAGTATTATTTTTATTTCTTGTGATCCAGTTTGAGCCATCGCCATTTCTATTGTATCGTAAAAGAGTTGTATTTCTCCATCACTACTGCTTGTTGCTGATGCATATACTTGTATAATATTTATATCTATTGATTTGCCTTTGATTTTTACCATAATAGTCTAGTTAATCACGAGTCGAAGTACACGGAGGTCATGTCGTCGTTCGAGGTGACAGATTCAAATCCCAGTTAGTAACTATAGCTTTCACTGTTTACGTGTTTCTGGTGCATCGCATGGTCTCTACTTCTTTGTTCAACTTCTATGAGGGCCAAACATTACATGTGTGAGTGTTTATTATGTATAAACGGGGAGCATTATAAACATGCTACATTAAATTTGAAGCCACCAACCTCAAATGGCATCGTTGTATCGGTAAATGCGATCAAATACTCGTGTTACTTCAGACACGAGACAATTTCATTTAGATTTAATGAATTCAAATTGAATATATGTACATCTTCGGATCTTGTTGTTGTCTAGCGTGCATTCTAATATGTTAATCGGAAATGGTAATGTAGAAGAAATAAATAGTAAGAAAGGTTAACATGGGAACGCGCATTCATTATTATTGCCCTCAGCTACAGATATCGGCTACGGTGTATATCTGTGTGCTTTTCTTCCTTGATGAAGAAACGTGCACGTGTTTCTATGTGATATTCTTCCTTGATGATGAGACTTGTACTTGTTTATATGTGCAATTCTTCCTTGATGAAGAAACATTCACGTGAATCTATAAGTTATTATTCCTGGGAGAAGACACGTGTGTTTAATGAGCTATTCGTAATTTCTTAAGAAACCTTGACTTCATTTCTGAAGAAACATAAATGCATTTCTATGTTATATTCTTGCTTACTGATGTAATATACATGTCTATCTAGGTGCTATTCTTTCCCGCAAAGGAAACATACGCATGTTTCCAAGCAATTGTATTCTCCACTTACCATATAATTCTGTGTGCTATTTTTCCTTGAGGAAGAAACATATACGTGTGTGAGCATGCTAGTTTTCATTGCAATGACAGCATCATTAAAAAAACGAGCAACAGAAGGTAAGCTTTACTAAACACTATCGCAAGTAATAACATAGACCTTGCGGCCAAAGCCTTCGTCAGTACACAAACAACAATCACACATCAGTATAACTACATGAACAACTCTATATAACTGTATATACAAGGGGCGTTAGGAAAGTAATGCACCACATCGTACATATAAATTACTCATCTGGTTCATTGTTGAACACCTGTGTTATGGAATCACCGTGTATGTGATAACGAAATATTAATGAATTGTACATATTGCCTCGCTGATGTAATTTACACGTCTCTTTATGTGCTATTCTTTCTTGCTGAACAAAATATACATGTCCCTCTATGCCTGCTGATGAAATATACATGCAGATCTACTGGTATGTGTCATTCTTCATTGCTGATAAAATATACACATATTTATGCATTCTATTCTTCCCCGTTGACGAAATAACCATGTATTTATATATTCTATTCTTCCCTATTGAAGAAATAAACATATACGAGGTCGGTCAGAAAGTTATGCACCACAATTATTATCTCTTTAACTGTTAATAATATACAAATGAAATTTAGTCACAATGTTCAAGCACATGTGCGGCAAACATTTCTACTTCTCATTATAATCCCCATCAACTTTAACGGAGTTTCGCTATCTTAAAACAAGAGCATCTATCCCAGATCTGTACCACATTTTGTCCTGTTCTCGTATCCATTTCTTCACTGCGTCAATCACTTCCTTGTTGTCGCCAAACATTGTCCCACGGATAGCATTTTAAAAGGGACCGAAAAGATGGAAATCAGATGGTGCCAGGGATGGGGCAGTACATTCCACCACACTTTGTCTATTGCCTCCCTTGTGTGCAACTTGTGTGAGGACGCGCGTTATGACAGAGAAGCAGTTGCTCTCGATTCTTGTGAGGCCTAACCCTATAGTAACGACGACTGAGTGTTGTGAGTGTTTGATATAAATGTATGAATTTTTAGCAATACGCATACGAGAATAATCAATGTCCCCAAAATTAGTGAGCAAATCTTAACCGGCTGAAAGAGTTGTTTTGAATTTTGTGCTGAGACGTATACTGGGCACATCGTGGAAAGACCACATAACAAACAAACACGTGCTTGAAAGAGCGGATATTACCATAGTACACGCCCTCCTCAATCGGAGACGCCTCCGGTGGCTGGGCCACATATCTCGAATGGAGGATGAACGTATTCCAAAAGATCTCCTATACAGAGAACTAGCCGCAGGAAGAGGCCAACCGGAAGACCCCAAGTGCGATATAAGGATGTGTGTAAACAAGATATGAAAACCATTGGCATAGATCCAGACACGTGGGAAAGAGTTGCAACATACAGATGTTCCTGGAGAAGAGATGTACGAAACGGACTGGGGCTCTTTGAGGGCAATCTGATCCAACAAACTGAGGATAGGAGGCACAGACGTAAAACACAGTCACTTACTGTGGGACCTGACTCGTCTTACCGATGCGGAAACTGTGACAGAGATTGTCACTCTCGCATCGGACTATACAGTCACCAGCGGTGCTGTCAGGAGCCTCCCCAGCGGCACAACTCTATAGTCCTTCAGGACTGAAAGAGGACTACTACTACTACTACTACAACTACTACTACTACTACTACTACTACTACTACTACTACTACTACTACTACTACTACTACTACTACTACTGCTACTACTACTACTACTACTACTACTACTACTACTACTACTACTTCACACACACACACACACACAGGTGTCTCCATAGGTGCAAATAAATACCAGCATATCAGTTTAACACTAGTTGCTTTGTTAGCTGTAGGAAATGATCAGCAGTCAACACTTCAACATTCGCTTGCATGCGTGTACACGTGGCTAGTTTGTTTTTCCCGCTGATCAAATATGCATGCCAAAGTCTAACTATGACTGCGTACATGTCTGGGCTCATGATTAATGTTTCAACACAGGAAACTTCACTGATTCAGTGCCAAACAAGTTCGTTTGGACCAGATATGGTACACAATCACATGAGCGACTATTATAAGGGAAATTTGCGATCATTGAGGACTCTGGAACAAGTTAAAGAATTCAGATATCTTGGAAGTATGATCACAGAAGATGGCAGATTGGACAGAGAAATCAAATCAGATGTCAAAGAGCTAGTGCACTTACATATCAACTGTCGCCCTTACTGAAAAATCCAAGTGTACCCATGTTCGCAAATCGACACATAATGGAGGAACATGTTCGCACCAACCCTGTGCTGCCAATCTCAAACATGGACTTTATCCAAGTTACACCTTCGCAGAATCAACACCTGCGAAATGAGATGCCTGATGACAGCTGCCAACTTGACAGTCCGAGACCGAATGGGAAGTGCTGTTGTCAGACAGACTGTGGGATCGGCACCTTGTGCCACATTTATGGAAAGACAGAAGATCAAGTGGTTTGGCCATGTCGTTAGAATGCAACACCAGCAACTACCATCACTGGCCTTACATCAAAGATCATCTGCGACAAGACCACGAGGACGTCCAAGAAGAAAATGGATTGACGACATCAAAGACATAGTACAATCACACGGAATGACACTGTCCAGTGCCGCCCACCGGGCGCTGGAACGCACATCGTTCCTCCTCACGACGCTTGACGGCAGAAGTGGAAAATGATGATGATGATGATGGAGGAGGAATACACTTGAGGGAGATACCGCGAAACAAAACAAAAACCACGATGACGATAAAACCACGTATGGCGATATATCGTCCTTTTGTACAAATGAGTGGTCACATTTGCTGATATACTATCCCTTGGCGCAGAATCAGTTATGTCAAGGAGGAGATCATACCCTCCCAACAGAGAAGTAAATTTAGCCTTTCTTGTGATTTTTGTTTATGTGAATGTTTAGTCTGAGATTGCTTTTTTGCCACTTTAAATAAGATAATTTTGCATCACAACGATATTACTGCAAAGAAGATAAAGTGGCAAAAGTTAGTCGCATTTCCTTTACAGGATGTAGCAGTAACCTCCAGAATTCTTTGACTGTTTGTGATTCCTGTAGTTTGCCATTGCTTTCTGACCAACTGGCACTCACACCATTGTATGGAAACCAATGTAAGACGGTCTGCGGCCAAATCGCCCGCAGCTGTGTTTCCAACTCGATATGCGGGATTACGAATTGCATTCGAAACCCCTTCGCCACAGAGCTGGCGTCCCAAATCAGACACGAGCGGGAGCGCTGGTAAAGTTGATGGACAACTACGCTGGTTGATTTGATTTAACTTTATTTTAAAAGGTAAAAAATTGGACAAGTATCATTCCTTCATCAGTAGTGCATGATACATAGGAAAAAAATTGTCACATGAATATTGTAAATATAAACAATGCATATTACAATCTTATGCGACACATCCCTCATCCACCACACTCCCACCTCGCACAAAGCAAACCACCCACCCCCAGGCACACATACATTCCCCCACCCATTCCCACATACACATTCCCCCGCCCACACACACATCCCACACACACATCCCCCCAACCACAGACACATACATCCCCCATCCACACACACACATCCCAAAATCCACACACACCCACTCACCCAAACATCCTCCACCCACACCTCCCTCACCCACCCACACACACCCCTTACCCACACACACATCCCCCTCCCACACACACATCCTGCAATCACACACATATCTCCCCCACATAAACATTCCCCAACAATACACATATCTCCACGCCAACACACACATCTCCTCACTCACACACACATACCCACATCCACATCCCTACACGCGCACACATCCTTGCCCACCCAACACCCCCACCCACACACATCTCCCCACCCACCCAAAAATCTCCCATCCACTCTTAAACATCTCCCACCAACACACACCCCCACAACACACACATACTCCCCCACCCACCCACCCTCACTCACACACACCCCACCCACACCCCCACACAAACACACAGCTCCATTCCCCCAACCCACACATACATTCCTCACACCCCTCGCGATGTTCGTCCATCATGAATGACGTTGACCATTCATTGACGATGACCATTCATTGCACTACATCTTTGATTGATGAGGAACGAATGACTTGCGCTTTGGTTTTGTATAGCGAGGAGGTGGTCGCGCAACACCCTCGTCCCCGCTCCCTCGTCTGTGTCCGTCTGGCTCCAGTGGCGAGCATGGCAAGACGACTGGAAGACGGACACAGATGCAGTGGACGTTAGGCTGCCACGGCCAGTTATCCCTGTTTATATCGGCCCTTCCGTCAATTCCTTTAATTTTCAGTTTTAAGACAAGCATAGCGACAAGCAATGAGCGTATGATTACTTTTAGGATCAACACGATTTCCTTCACCGAAGACGGACTGACCGCCAGAGCAGACCACACACAAACATGAGGCGAGAAACTGCCCACACAAGATGCTGCTTGTCTAGTTGCGAGCAGATCTCCTGATTTACGGTTGAGCCTCTCCAGCGCAAATGTGCACATGGCGACTGACCGGACAGACGTTCATGCACACGCAAGCCGAGAGTAGCATCGCTACCCATTTTGGTGTACCTCACACAGCCATCTTTGAGACAAGCATATGACTACTGGCAGGATCAACCAGATATCTATCGGACAGACGGACTATTCACGCACACGCAAGCCAAGAGTAGCATCGCTAAAGCGCGCCCTCCCGGTACAAGGTGATACATGCAAAACCACTGGACGCCTACCGACGAGCTTTCAAGCTACGCCGGCAGGACTAACCGAAAAAAAAAAAAAAAAAGCTATACCAGCTTACTGACTGCAGGCCCACTACTCATCGAGAGAGAGTGGGCGCTTATCGAGACTTTGTCGAACGGTCGTACAAATTTTGCTCTTTTGCCCGCTCAAACCACGACCCTGGCTGCACGATGCGGTTACATTCTTGAAACGCCTGCCTCGCTAACTCACGTTGGCTGGGAAGATCCCATTTTGGTGCACCTCACACAGCCATCCGGGACAACGAACGCTAGACGCGGAACTGATCTAGCGAACCAGACCAGCCCCACGAACCAGACCAGCCCCACACCCCTACACACACTCCCACACACCCACACTCACATATCCACCACACACACACACATCCCCTACCCACCCATCCACCTACACATCCTCCCACCCACCAACACCAACACACCCCCACTCACCTACACAAACATCCCTCACCCACAAACACATCACTCACCCACACACACCCCTCCCCCCACACACACACACACACACCCAGGCACACATACATTCCCCCACTATCCACCCACCCACTTACCCATCCATCCCCACCCACACACATCCCTCCACCCACGCACATGTGACCACCCACACACCATCCCTCAGCCCACACACACGCACCCACCACATATCCTCCACTGGTGATGCCATAAGGACGGTAGGGTGGGGGTTCGATTCTTTATCTTGTCGCCAGCGCAAGTGAGGGGATGATTGGTCACCTGTCCTCTGTGCATACAGGCCTAGAAAATGTGACAGACCTATCACATCACATATCTCTGCATAGGGGCAAATAAATAAATAAATCGCGTGCCGTCTCCACAATGAAGGTTGGCTAAAATTGATCTCTAACACTGTCTGTCTTTCGCGTTGATTGTACATTCTGTCAGATTGATGTTCGTCCATGTTTGATGTTATATTCCCACGAGTATCGTTGTCTGCAACTTGCTCGCTTGCCCTCAACCTTGCTCTCCAGTATGATTTTATAATAGTGTTATGTCTTTTAACGTGACCGAAATATTTCACTTACCTCTTTTTTTATTTTTTTTCATCAACTTTCATTTCATTCCAAGTTTTTTCTAGAACCTTTGTGTGTGACTGTTTTTGTTTCCATGAAATACGACATAATATTCTGTATATTAACATCTCCAAGGCTCTATTCGACTTTCTAGTTGCTTTTTCAATGCTTTCGCGCCGCACAGTAGTGGGACAAATAAATAAATAATAATAATAATAAATCAAACTTATGTCTGGAGGTACTGGAGACAGCAAATTTTTCTGGGACATGTTTTCATAGTTTTTATTAAATAAATATCACGTTTCCTTGTCAGATTATGAGAGCAGATGCCTGGGAAGAGCTATTAATGTAACAAGAAACGTTAAATACAGGCAACACTAAAAAATAGTGTACGATTTATTGCCTGACATAAGACACTGCATGTCGTCAGGTAACATGAAAATACAGATTAAGAAATGGTGACATCAGAAAAATAGCTGGATCAGCATATTGCGTTTATTGCACGGAGAGACATAGAATAAGATGTTTATATCATATAATGGGAATGAAACGTGCAAAACTACCCCGGTCTGCTCACTGTCATAGATAATAGGTTTCAGAGCAAGAGACAGAGAAGGCGCAGAGTGGTGATCTGCAGCAGTAACATGTTTCAGTGACACTGGCTTACACTAAACTGGTAGTTGGGCATACACTGCAACTCCTCACAACGCCTTGCTGCAGGGTCTGAACGAGCAAGGTGAACCAAAAAGTTCGTCGACTGGTTCGACAATGAATAGACAATTTTAGTTAGGTCTTAGTCAGATGTGGCTGAGTTACCGTGTACTGTTGTTGTTGTTGTTGTTGTTGTTTGTCCATCAAGACTGATGATGACCATTCATTTCATTCAGTGGGGTTGAAGGTATGGAGCCGTGGATTCTAAGATGGCTGATAAGGCCTATTTTGGCTCGAAATGTTCTTTGACAATGTGGGCAAAGAATGATTGACGTTTCTGGAGGAGGATTTCCTGCAGTAGTTTTTCTGTCCTGCCTCTTCTTCACAGCTCTGGCAGTCGTGGTTGCCACACATATGACTGCACCCTTGCGTAATGATGCACGCCACGAATTTCCGTCTCTGGCTGCAGCCTCCCAGGTGTCATGATGAATTTCAAAAGCATTCAGTGAGATTTTTAGAGTGTCTTTAAAGCGTTTCCTCTGGCCACCTTGGGAGCGTTTACTACAACACAGTTCGCTGTAAAAAATTCGTTTAGGGAGCCTGTGATCTGGCATGCGAGTCAAGTGACCAGCCCAGCGAATCTGATTCTTCATCAGTAGAGTGTGGATACTGGGCATGGACGCTCTTTCTAGGACTTCAGTGTCTGGAATCTTGTCTTGCCATTTAATCTTCAGTAGCTTCCTTAGGCAGACTGTGTGGAAGTGGTTTAATTTCCTAGCGTGTCGCTGATAAACAGTCCAGGTTTCACAAGCATATAGCAGTGTGGATAATACAACTGCTTTGTAGACTTTTAGCTTTGTTTGCAGGCTTATTCCATTTCTGTCCCATACATTCTTGTACAGTCTGCCAAAGGCCGCACTGGCCTTGGAGATTCTTGCATTCACTTCGTCATCAATTGTGACAGCTTGTGACACAGTGCTGCCAAGATAGGTGAATTTGTCCACAACACTTAGTCTATGATCATTCACTTGTGTACTACCTGCTTTCTGTTAGCGTCGAATGTTGGGCGGGACTCGCCTAACCAGACACCCCACATTGTGCCAATGGCTTCGGGCGGAGGAGCGCAATTGGGAGGGTACAAGCCTTATCCTGCTGCGAACAAATGCAACATAAATACAAAATGTTATGGCAGGGCAGACCAGTCCCCCAGCTTTCGTTAGCAACTGGTCTAGGATCGCAGCACCTACATGCGGACAGTTAAAACATTGCTTTGCAGATCAGGTAGCTTCTGCTGCTTGTCTAATTCCAGAAGCATTGGTGTTACCTTTCCTCTGGAATAAACTAGGCAGGCCGAGAGAGGAGGGATCATGCCACATTGGTAACGCATGGTCTATACAATTCATCCCAGACTTAACGCTATGGATAGGTTATTATGCCTTGGTTTGAAGCACAATGTAACAAACTATCCTCTTCAAGACAACAATATACCAGTACAGAACAGCACAGGAAATGCATCACAAAATAAATCTTCCTACATTGAAAATAACAATCCCAGTTTTAGTTGAAAGCACTGTTCTCGATATGCTGCAGGGTAAATGTTCGCTTTGGGATTTTCGCTCACCAACGGTTGGCGAATATTGAATGATTGTAACGTGGTTAGCTTCAATTCTCCATTCAGCTATAGAATTTGTTATGTCAACAATTCCGCGATTGAACATTCTCTCACAAGATAAGAATTTTGTTAGAATCAAACTTGTATTGATTACATTCTGGACACATTGAATATTTGTGTGATTTTGTTTTTTACCATGTGCTGTATTATATGTGTGTTGTATGTTCTGAACCTATGTGTTGCTGCATTTCTACAGGTCCATACCACATACCTGTACTCTGCTAGTGCAGTCAACAATCTTATGTGATTATTTTCTGTGGTTTTTGGTATTGTGTTTAAAAATATTGCCTTGTACATATCTGTCTTCTTTTTGGTGAATATCTCAATTAGTTGTCTTAAAGTGTCTAGTGCAGTCTGTACTGTTGGGCATGTAAAAAAAAATGTGGTCTTCTGTTTCTTGTATGTTTTGTCTACAGAGTTGACATGGTGATATTCGTTTTGACCTGTGTTCTTGTTTTTCGGTAGTAGGTGTCATGTTAAAGATCAAACGATATGTAATTTCCCTCGCCTTGGGAGTTATGTTTGGGTTGTGGAGATTAGTAAATGTACATGTATAGTCTTGTATGTAGTATTTTTCCCTCTTTTAATTCTAGCTTGAAGTGGGGGTGCTTGTTGTTTAACTAGGTATTTGTAGATTTGGCGTGTTGTCTGGTGTAGTACGTGCTTACTCCCTGGGAGTGCTTTTATACATGTCTTATAGAATGCTGGTAGTGTTCCAAAGTAGTGTGGTATATTAAGATGTATTCTCCTAAGGTGTTGCAGTCTCATTTCTATATAGTAGAGTGCTAGTGGGTATTGTTCTGGGTGACTAAGAATGTGTCCTATATGTTGGATTCTCAGCGCTTGAATCTTTGTGTATATGTCTTGCAGTGCTATCCCTCCTTGTTTCTTGTCCTGTATGAGTGTCTTATGCTGTATGCAGTAAATTGTGTTGCCAAAGATGAAACGTCTGATTTGCTTGTTGATGCCTGTGATTGTCTGTCTTGGAGGGTCTAGTACTGTAACTAAATATATAATTTTGGGAATAATAAAAGTGTTGACAATGATGCTCCTGCCGAAAATTGTAGATGTCTTGTACTTGTATCTGTGTAGCATGTCTATGATTTTTTGTATGAGGTTTTGCCATGTTTGTGCGTGTATCTGTCTGGAGTTGCTGTGAAATGTGATGCCATATATCTTAATATTGTCTGTGGCTGTTAGGTCTGGAGGAAAATCGGCTTTATCCCTCCATTTCCGAGACCCATTATGTGTGATTTCTTTATGTTTAATTTTGCTCCACTCCCTTTACCAAATCGTGTAAATGTATGGAGTATCTTTGTGATGGATGTGTTGTTGGCGGGAAGAAAACGGTGTCATCTGCATATGCAAGCAACTTCCGTTCTCCTCCGCCTGGTATGAATGTGCCTTTGATGTTGGTGTCTTGTGTGATTGCTTCTAGTAGTGGTTCTAAAACCAGTACATATAGGAGTGGCGACAGAGGACATCCTTGTCTCACCGATCTTGTCAGCCGGAACCCTGCAGTGAGTGTGTGGTTAACCAACACCTTACTCTCACGATTCCGGTACAGGATCTCTATCCACCTCCTAAAGTATATTCCTAAGTTGCATTATGTTAATGTCTTGTGTAGATAAGAGTGGGAGATTCTGTCAAAGGCCTTCTCCTGGTCTAAGGACAAAAGGGAGGCTTGACAGTCTTTCTCCTGTGTGTATGTGATGATGTCTCTAATGAAATGTGTGTGTTGGTGTATGTTCCTATGTGGTACTTCGCATTGTTGGTCAGGGTGTATGAGCTTTGGCATGTAGGGTCTAAGTTTCTGGGTCAGTGCCTTGGTAAGTATTTTATAGTCTGTGTTCAGAAGTGATATTGGACTATAATTTTTGATCTGTGTTTTGTCTGTATTGTTTTTTGGGTATGAGTGCGATGTAAGACATGTTGCAGCTATCTGGTAGTTGTTGTTTATCAAAGGCGTCTTGATAGACTTTAAGAAGAAGACCACCTAAGATAGGCAAGAAGTGTTGGTAGAATTCTATCGTTAAACCGTCCGGCCCTGGTGTCTTGTCTTTGTTCATTTTGCTGAGTGCGTTCGTTATGTCAGCCAGTGTTAGTTCTGTGTCTAGTCTGTCTCTGTCTTCATCTGACAGCTTTTTACTATATTGTAGAAAATTGTCCTGTGTCTGTGTGTCTATTGTCTCTGCTGTAAACAGTTGAGTGTAGTATTGATTGAATGCTTCTGTTACTTGTGCTGGTTCTGTTTGCATATTGCCTTGCATGTCTACTATTTTGCCTATTTGTCTGCCACGCTGTATATTTTATTCAATTGCAATGTATTGTTTACTGGGGGGTCTCTTGTATGATTGTGTTGAGCTTTGTTCTCAGGAGAGCACCTAGATATCTGTGTTGTTGGTGCTGATCTAGCTAATCCTCCAGTGTGTGTAAGTGTGGTGCATTGCTGTCTGTCAGTTTTGTCAGCTGTATGGCTGTTTGTATAAGTTGTTCCTGTCTTAATCTGTCTTTGTGTATGATGGATGCTAGTTGCTGTGTTCTGCTTCGTATTGTATTTTTTAATAAGTCCCAGTATTGTCTGATGTTATCAGTCGGTATGTGGTCGGTGTATATGTGTAAAAGTTGTGTCATGTATTTTACGTATTTTTCATTCTTAAGAAGTGTGTTGTTAAATTTCCAATGTGGTGAACGTTTAAATGTTTGCGTGTTTATGTTGCTTGAACTGATGTGTGCTAATATGGCTTATGGTCTGTGTACTGTAATGTCTCTTGTAGGTGCTGAATGTTTATTATGTGGTGTGTTGCGAGTATATATATATCCTATCTAATCTTCTTCCCGTGTGGTGTATTTTATCTGTGTGTGTTATTTCTCCCTTATGTGGATGTTTGTGTCTGAATGTGTCTATTACGGTGTGTGTGTGTCTAAAATGTTTTGCAATGTCTCTAACTGGGTTGTGCCTTCTCCGTTCATTCTCCTTACCTGTGTCTTCATTTCTCCGCCTACTATATCCAGTGCCTGTAATACACAGTTGAAATCTCCACAGAGTATTATGTTCTGTCCTCTGTATGCATGTGTGAGTAGTGTGTCAAGTTCTTCATAGAATTGTGGTTGGTAGTTATAATTTGGTGGTGCATGAATGTTGACAATGGTATATGTGTTTGAATTGTTACTTATTTGTATTATGTTGATTCTACCCTGGCTATCCCGATTTGTTTTGAGTATGTTCCACCTATCTGATGTTTGTAGTATTGCTGTCCCAGACCCTGTGTTTTGGACCGCCAAACTGAAAAATGCATGTCTTAGTCCTAATTGTGTTGTAATTTGTGCACCATGTGTATCTGAATGTATATTTGTCTCTTGTAGTAGGATGAAATCTGGTTTGTATTTGTGTATAAGTGTGCAAATGTGTTGTTGTTTTGTACGTATACCTGCTATATTTAAACATATTATTTTGATATCGTCACTCATCCTATTATCAAATAAGAAATAATGTTGAGTATAAATTGACAATTGACATTAATAATTAGATAATTTTCCTTTAAAAACATTGGTTGTATGTAGCTGTTTAATGTATTTTTGTTGTTTCCGGATTCTCTTCATTGTCTGTGTCGGTGGTGATAAATAATTTTTGTAAAGATATGTTGTCGTCTTCCTTTGTGGTCTGCTTTTGTCCTTTTGTTTTTTCTGTGGGGATGTCTTGTTTGTTTACTTTCTTTGGTGTCGCTATGGGAGATTCTTCCTCACAATCACTGTTTTCTGTGTTTTTCCGTCTTCTATTGCGCTTGTTATGTGTGACTTCCTTGAAACCCTCTGTCGTATCTGCTTCTGTGTCGTTTGTAGAGGATCCCTCCTCCTCCTCCTTTTGGTCTTTCTCCTTAGTCGAGGTTGTTGGTGGTTCTGGGTTTAGGGTCGTAGCTTGTTTCAATTTTGCCTGGGTTGGTGGGACATGTTGGGTGGATTGTCTTTTTAACAGTTCTGGCAGAGGCTTGTTATGTGTGACTTTCTTGAAAACCTCTGTCGTATCTGTTTCTTTGTCGTTTATAGAGGGCTTCTCCTCCTCCTTTTGGTCTTTTTCCTTGGTCGAGGTCATTGGTGGGCCTGGGTTTAGGGACGTAGTTTGTTTCGATTTTGCCTGGGTGGATGGGGCTGGCTGGGTGGGTTGTCTTTTTAACAGTCCTGGCAGAGCTGGAAACTCATCTAGGTTGTTTATGGTTGGTGTTGGCTTTGTTGACTTAGTTGTACATTTATTAGACCAATGTGAATCTTGCCGCATGTCAGGCAGACTGTCCTCCGCCCTGGCATGGTCACCAGAATTCTATGATTCCGAATTTTTTGCCCTCCTTTTGCTGTTATATTGACATAGTGTGGTATGGTTTGCCCTTCTTTAGGATGTACCAAGGCTCTCCATTTCCTTGCTGAGTTTTTAATTCTGAAAACCACGGGCTCAGGGTCGCCTGTTATTTCTTTCACTATTGTCTTCACACCTTCTTCTTTCATCGTTGCTAAAATCCAGTGTAAGGTTAATCTCTTGTTCTCTTTCTCTGCCTGTTGTATTTCTATTGTCATTTCTGTTTTTTTTTAAGTTATGGTTTTCCCATGGAGACGCTCGTAAAGTGTCTCTGATACAACAGCAAAGAACCAATTTGTTGGGTTTTCATACCTATATAGCTCACCGAGTTCGTTTATCGGTACACCTCCGGGGCCGACCAATGCACTTCCGACCAGTTCGGCGGATGATCTGGCCGCTCCTAGTCCTCTCAACGAGACAACCAGCGTTTTGGGTAGGTGCATGGTCTTCCTCAAAGGAGTCTAAGCCGACGCTTACCTCAGAAACTTGGTTAGTACCGGTGTTAGACGCGGACACTTGACTGAATAGTCTTCCATCGATAACACGGCTCACCTGAGTAGAGTCCATTTTGAATTTCAAAAACTTTCTGCTATCGCAATAAATTCACTCGATGATCCAACGAAAAGACACACAAGGAAAGTCAATTCACTATTTTAGTACATGAAAAATGTCACTCGAATAATATTGCATGATTATAATTTTTTTTTTTTTTTTTTTCCCCCGCGTTTCCATCCTGTTTCGGGATATTGCGGTCAACACCAGCATCTTTCAGCTGTATGTTGATTCCTAGGCTAGATTACGCTCATCAATGAAAACAGCAGCATGAACACATAATCACTTGTCCGAATCAAAAAACAAGTTTACACCGCTATCTTGATAGTTACCGTGCAAAGTGATGCTTATGTGAGGTTTTTTTTTCTTTTTTGATCACCCGGCCCCCGACCAGACCAGGCGCACTACTGCGAGGGACAGCAAATGCGTCTGATCTTAGCCGAAGGGCCGAGAACGATCATCCCGGCCTCCGACCAGACCAAGCGTACTACTGTTGGGGGCCAGCAAATACACTTGATCTTAGCCAAAAGGCCGAGAAGCGAATTTTCCCCACAAAGAGGAACGTTATATTAAAGACATATATAATCAGGATAACGAAGATATGAACGTTGTGAAGAGAAACGAGTTGTCAAGCGTCAATTGGAGGATAGTCGTTAACATCGTGCACGCAGCTTGCAGTGTTGAAACATTGTATATATTACATTAACAAGTACATTTTATTCACTTTTAGCAGTCAAAGTATTCCAAGCTTTAGGATGTTATATTTCTGTGTTAACAGTTGTGTCATTATTTTAAACATTTAACAATTAATGTAACTAATTGCTTCTTTAGAAAAACGTTTGCGAGTTATGTCCCTTGCAAACAATAAAATGAATGTTATGTTCCCGTGAAAAAGCGGTATTTGTTTCCACTTAAATTTCGCTTACCAAGTGCACAGGCTGTCGAGAGCGCGAAAGCGAATGGTTAGCCCGTAGATCATGTAATTGAAACCCCACTATTGCTCCCGGGTTGACTCAGCCAAAACTAAGCACCATGAAATATTCTGGAAAGTAAAGACGAAGTGTGCTCTATTGACCACATTACCCATTGAGTGCCAATCGTTTACAAAAAGGGAGACTTTATAAGCAAACATTAGCTATTAATGTACGGACATTATTCGCAAACGGCTGGTCACACGACGTTTACTACCGCCGTCGACTGGCTTAAGAAAACTATCATTCTCCCTTCTTCTTTTCATTCAAACCCCACTTTCTTTTTGAACTTCAACTACATACATACTAGTTTATTCCATAAAACTTTAATGATCATATCTTAATGAATGCCCAGATACGGTACTTGCTGCTTAACGGTGAATTTGCGTACGCACGAGATGAAAGTAAGCCTGTAGATGACACTAGACACCCTAGTTAGTTAGTTATTTAGTTAGTCGACAGATCATCCTCATTGCACATCGAACCATTCAGTCCATAAGTGCTCGGATCCCCTCCTCAGCAAATCCTAGACGCCCTATCCTATCTCAAGTGAACCAAGTCCACAGACCTCCACTTTGTAACTGAAGTTCTAGTCAACATTTGTTTTTATGAATTCCGAAGCGAGGGTTCAAAGGTGAGAAAGTTAAAACATGGTTAAATTTACATATCACGTGACCATAGTTAATCCTAATTGTTGGTTACTCTTGCTATTTGGCTCGTCCGTGTGTTACCTTTTTTTTGTCGCATATCATTACAGGGCAAGTTTTACTTACTTTCAGTAGTTTGCCATTGCTTTATGAACGACCGGCTCACATACCTCCGTAAGTAACCAGCGCGACGCGATCCGCTACCGAATCTCCCGCAGCTGTGTTTTGTACTTGAGTATACGGGATTATGATCAACGTCTTTAACACCTTCGGCAGGGAGGGGGCTGTGTGCTACTGGCACCTATAAATAGTTACACTGTAATCTACCATGCTTGACGTATATCTGTCCATACAACTGGGGGGGGGGGGGGAAATACAATAATGACAGGATTTGCAATTTTTTTGGTGTCCATAAACAAGGGCATTTGAACTCACCGATAAGAGTATTTGAACTCAATTAAACAAACAAAAATATAATAATAATTTCCTGTGTGGAGTCTAACACTAGTCTCCCTCATGAGAGGCGGAGATACTAACCACTACACTACCGAGGACACACTTGTATTTCCACAAACATTAATAATGTAGTCAAACGTAGGCCACGTGACCGGCCGTTTGCGAATAGGTCACGTGACCAGCCGTTTGCGAATATGTCACGTCACCAGCCGTTTGCGAATAATGCTCCTACATTATTAGCAAATGTTTGGTTATAATCACTCCGTTCTCCTTCCTTCTCCCCACCTACACACTCAATTGACCTGAATCACCAACTAGCCCAAGTAATACATGCGGCTGGCCATATACAAACATTGAGAATGAACCTAGAACATTATATACAGCAATAAGACAGAGGCAAACCGCTATTTTGGTCATGTGATGAAAAGAGAGGCATTGGAGAACATCGTGATAACTGGAGCGATCGAGGGGAAGAGAGGCCGAGGCGGACCAACAGAAATGATGCTAGATGGATTAAGACGGTGACATGGAGAAATATCAACAGCGGAATTGTTCCAGAAAACCAAAGATCGAGATCTGTGCAGAGTCATGAACACCTTCGCCAGCCGGTATGGCACTAGATGATGACAGACAGACAGACAGACAGACAGAAAGACAGACAGACAGACAGACAGACAGAGAAGCAAGAGAGAGAGAGAGAGAGAGAGAGATGCAAGAGAGAGAGAGAGAGATAGAGAGAGAGAAAGAGAGAGAGAGAGAGAGAGAGAGAGAGAGAGAGAGAGAGAGAGAGAGAGAGAGAGAGAGAGAGATACACAACAGTTAAACTGATGAATTATATCTACAACAATGGATGAATACAAACAAAAATTCTGAAATGTATATCTTTACCCAGGATGTGAAGAATGTCTATAATCAACTTCACAAAACATTCAACACACTTTTGCTCTTAATCACAAGTATAATAAGAAGAACAAGAACAAAAGTAAGATGTGTAGTAGTAAGCCACAGTGTGGATGTATGGAAGGGAAATAAACAAACGAAAAATAGACATTCTGAATTCATAGAGAGATGAGTTGAGACACGGAAAGACCTACACTTGTGCTTTATCCATACATTACACCAAAGCATTTCATCAAGGTAAACATGACGATATGATAAAATTTTTGGAGGATACTACAACTGATGAGAAAGATCTTAGAATAATAAAACAAAAATATTAAGTTGAACTAAGTAGTGGGGAAAGGTGGGCAATTATGAACTGTTGCATGCATTGATTGAACTGTCTTTTTTAGTTGCCTGACTAGTCCGACCGCCGATCATCTACCATGCCACTGCGCCAGCCCAATACCGTATTCTCACGGGGAGGACCTCTGTCTCTAAGACACTCCATCTCCCCATTTGTCACGACCTTCTCCTGGCTCCCTCGTCTCATAGCGTGACCAAATTATCTCTTGTCCTGGTGTGGTTAAACATATGTATGTATGTGTGTGTATGAATGTCTGTGTGCGAATTCGCAAGCAAGCCGACATGTGTGTATACTATGTAGGGAACTGTTGCAGGCATTTGTGTTTTTAAATCCGAAACATTAATTGTTTTCAATGGAACTATTTTCATTTCGAATAGAAGAAAATTCAGACAAACAAACATACATACAAACAAACATACATACAAACAAACAAACATACATACATATGGCGAGTGCCAATATCGAGCAAAGACTCCTATTACTTCTGTTCCAAGGACTTGTGCTTTCACGCATCGAGTATGCCCTGGCCATCCTCACTGTCAGCCCTACACAGATTGGAAGACTTGAAAAGGTACAAAACGAAGCCATGCGCATCATTTTGGGCTGCACGAGAGACACCAGCTGTGTAGCAATGAGATACCTCCTTGACTTCCCGACAATGGAACACAGGATCAAGATCTGGAGAGCTCGTGCATACTTAAAAATAAGTGCAGATGAGCAGCACCCTCTGCATGACGCTGTATTCAGAGAAAAGGGTGACAGGCTAAAGAGGGGCAATTCATGGATGGGTCGGGCGGAAGATGTCGTCGGACAGGTCTGCAGTCTTACCAGTATCAACCCCGGCAAGGAATGGGTGCCGGTGCCTCCAGCTTTTAAGTGTACCTTCTCCTGCATTATCACACTCGACAGACGGTGCAGAGAGCAGAACCCTGCCGCTGTCAATGCAGAGGTTAACGCGCTCATCTATGATCACTCAGATAGCCCCGAAGTGCTCATCTATACAGATGGATCTGTTGTAAAGCAGCAGAGAAGTGCGTGGGCATTTACAGCCCGCTCAGCCGGCCGAACCGTTCAAGAATCCAGTGGTGCCCACTCCATGACCACGAGCAGCATGACGATGGAGGTGATGGCAGTTACACAGGCTTTCATATGGCTGGAATCACAGCATTATACCAACGTGTGTGTACTAAGTGATTCAATGAGCATGATTCAGAAGGTCGAAGCTGGATCTGTACGTAGACAGTGGACTGAGTCGCTGCGGAAGTCCGTTGTCCGCAAAGTCACCTTCATCTTCGTCCCGGGACATGCGGGAGTCGAGGGAAATGAACGAGCTGATAAATTGGCTGGCTCTGCACCCCCTGTAGATGGCCAGCCCATGGATCGTGCCGATGTTATTAACGCCCTTAAAGATATGGCGAGAACAGAGGATTTTGACGCCAGTGACTCCACATCGCTGTCCAGGATGAAAGACCTGGGAGTAAGAATCGGCACAGCCAGACGCGAGAGGTACATCGGGAAAACAAAGCGCCTCGTCAACCAACACAGAACTGGCACTATTAGCCACCGGACGCTGATGCATATGCTGGGGGGAGGATCTGAGCACCTATGGACATGTCCGGAGTGCAACGAAGATACCCCAACTGATAACTAACTAACTAAACATACATACAAACAAACGAATCTATAGCAAATAACAGCATGCAAACTTATAAACGCTAATAAACATTGAAACATAATGTGCACACAGACAATAACACGCACACATGTGATTAACCACACCTGATAGATCGAATATAAATAAATAAATCGTAACAAGATTAACGATAATAAACAGCTATATAAATTGCACATTTGTATATTCATCAGACACAAGAATAATTTAGAAAAGCAAAATAACACCATACTCAAATGTTGGAAACAACAGGTAAAAAACATAATTGTAACGATTAACAAGCTTATTATCCATCCATCATGTGCCATGCCGGTAAGCGTGGGCGGTCATGTTCTGTCATCTCACTCGATCACCAGAGTCGTGGATCAGCTCCGTGTTTCTGTCTCGACCATGCCACAAGGCCAAGCCATCCAGGTACTTGCTTTTAGGTCTTCCCCTTAGTCTGTTCCCCTCGATCTTACCAGTCGTCACCAAGTTCTCCAATCCATTTCTTCTCATAACATGCCCAAAAAATTTTGACTGTCTACGTCTAATTTCTCTAATCAATTTACGATCTTCATTTGTTTCTTGAAGAACTTGTTCATTGGTCTTTCTGGCTGTCCATGGTATTCTTTGCATTTTCCTCAAAAACCACATCTCTACAGCCATCAGATGTTTTTCAGCCTGACTGCTCATTGTCCACGCTTCACATCCATATAAAAGTACAGGTTCTATGTAGCATCTCAACACTCTTTTTCTCGTTTCAATTGACATCTTTTTATTGGTCAGTATGTTTTTCATCTTGCTAAAGGCTACTTTTGCCATGGCGATTCTTGTTCTAATCTTTTCAAGGCATCTTCCATCAGATGTTATTACTGTTTCGAGGTAATTGTACCTATTCACTTGTTGAAGAATATTCCCATTTACTTGTATATTACATTGTGGTATTTCGTTCTTCCTAGTGACGACCATAATCTGTGCTTATTATAGGTTCGATAAATATGGATTCACTTTCTGTGTCAGAGAATCGTGGAATAAAGACATTAGACCTTCGACATTTCTCCATTGTGGCTGCCAGGAGTCCAGTAAGAACGAACCAGACTTGCATGAACTTAAGCGCTAGGATGGCACTTAATTGCATGTGAACAACTATAGAAGTGATAGAATGACACTTGGTTGCATGTGAACAACTATAGAAGTGATGGAATGACACTTGGTTGCATGTGAACAACTGTAGAAGTGACGGAATTACACTTGGTTGCATGTGAACAACTGTAGAAGTGACGGAATGACACTTGGTTGCATGTGAACAACTATAGAAGTGATGGAATGACACTTGGTTGCATGTGAACAACTGTAGAAGTGACGGAATGACACTTGGTTGCATGTGAACAACTATAGAAGTGATGGAATGACACTTGGTTGCATGTGAACAACTATAGAAGTGATGGAATGACACTTGGTTGCATGTGGACAACTATAGAAGTGATGGAATGACACTTGGTTGCATGTGAACAACTATAGAAGTGACGTCAAGTGTAATATCCACGCTATTGTATCATTTTGAATCCAGGACATCGAATGAAAACTGGAGGCTATAGAGATGCAGTTTCTGCATACATTGCTAAAAATCTCACAGTTAAAGTTCGAATAACATTAGTGGAACTGCGGTATGGCTATGGACATGTAAACAATGTATAAAGACACGAAGTAATGCAGCTTTACAGAACACAGTTACTAAAAACAGGACGCATGAACATATAAACATGGGGGAGACACGACATTGATTACATTAAGGCATACTTACCGAATGAAAAGAATCGAAAGGTTTAAAAAAAACAAAAATAATAGAACAATGAACAGAAAATGATAGAATGAAAAAAAAAAAAAAATAACATTTGCTGCTTATCTCAGAAAGTCATTTTGTGATATTACTATATCCAGCAACTTGTATCATAGCTTGGCATTCTGAGATAAGTAGCACACTCTTTCATTACCTTTTAATTGTTCTTATCACCCCCGCCCCATCTTTCCAAACGTCTCATTCGGTTAGTATGCCGTAACGTTGTCACTGTACTGTTTTCCCCGTATTTATATATTGTGTTTTGTGTACTTGTTTGCTGTTGAAGGTAAGTGGCCGCAACGCTCTGTTTTCCGTGACTGTGTTCTGTAAAGTTGCATTACATGGTTTTATTTTATATTGATTAAGAATCACAAAGCCGGCTAAGAAAACTAATATCCAAGTTCTGCAAGAGACCAGTTCACAAAGATATTTGGTTACACTCTTCAGGGAACACACAATCATCATATTTGTGTGCCATGATATGAGACGATATAGTCTGAAGAATGATGTGACAACCGGAAAGATCGATGCTGTTAGAAACGGATGACGACAAAGGCAGAAAACGCTGGATGGTTTGACGGAGTGATATTGAAGCCGATTGGTAGTGGAATGTATTAAGATTATTAAGGACAGATATTTGCAGAAGATGGTTATCATCTTACCCTCTCATCATCATCAAGCGCCCTGTCAGCAGGTGTAGGCGTTCATGTCTCTCCAAGGGTCACGGTCCTTGGTGTTCTGGATCAACTCTGATGATGATATTCCTCCCTGCCACTGCTTCAGTCCATCCAGCATCAATTCTCTTGTCTGCTTCTCTTCCCTTCTACAGGCTCACATACCAGCGCGTTGTGCAAGCCAGGTACAGTAGCTTCACATCTGTGGCGAAGGATATTAGAATTAACAATTCTGTGGAGTCCAACAGAATTGTTGGTATTGGACCTATGTTGGAAATGTTTCATCCACAGGCTTCAGGCTTTCCATTGTCAAAAGTCTCTAGCACAATACACAGAGAAACATTCATCCCCCTTGATTCGTACCCAGCTGTCTATTGTTACACGCTGTGTACAGGCAAATCGTGTAATGGGACAACTAGAGCCACTTCTGTCGATAAAAGATGCCTAGAAGTTCTAAAGCAAAACTCATATGAAAAGTTTCTTGGCCGACATTATGCTACCAATGTCCAATATGAACGCTTACTACAATTAATGAGCGCAAAATGATAACAACAAATGTGAGATGCATTAGAAATGCTGCGTGAGTAAACGTGAGAGATAGAGTTCGGAATGAGGAAATTATAAAACGACTAGGTCTGAAACCAGTCAACTTCATTAAAGTACAGATTAAACGGTTTGGTCACCTCTCACGAAAACCCTGGTACCATCTGCCACACAGAGAACCACATTAAAGAAATATAATGGATACGAAGCCAGGGGGAAGACCAGGTAATCGATGGAGTGAAAGTGGCATGAACAACCTTAGAGAAATGAATACCAACTAACAAAGAACATTAGAAAGAGGTCATGACAGATCTTTAAATTTCTCCCAACACTTAACTGAGGTAAACGGAGGAAGAGAAGAGCAAGAACAAGAACAAGAACAAGAACGAACAAACGAAATTTATTTTCACAGAGCCACAAGTTAGGCACTCAGGTTTGTCTTACATTCGGCCCTTCCAATCACACATCTTTCGTTCATCAATTGCCGATGTTACATTCATATAGGACAACAGCATTGTCAAATGAATATTGTAAACATAAACAATGCATATTACCATGTTATGAGACAGGCTGACATGCAGACACACGCACACACGCACATCCATAACACATACACAGAATCCTGCATGCATACTTACATCATTTATACAAACTCTCACTCAAGAAGAACAGGAAGAACAAAAAGAAGAACAGGAACATGCCCTAGTGCTAAGTCACATTGTACTTCCCCAAAATGAACGCGCATCAAAACATGTCTTGCTTGTTCTTCAAGAGTTGTTGCTAATTGTGATTATAAATTAATTAATTAATTAAACATTTAACTGTTTGATTAACTTCTGTTCTTGTTTACTCCACGTCAGAATTACCACTTAGGCTTGCCTTTGTTATGCCAGCATAATTGAGTTCACCTTCTCTGTGTGTGGAGCAGTCAGGTGAGTTGAAGCTGCATCCTAGATCACACCCCGCACATCAAATGTAACAGTTGTATGTAACAGTTGTATGTGACAGTTGTATGTAACAGTTGTATGTAACAGATGTATGTAACAGTTGTATGTAACAGTTGTATGTGACAGTTGTATGTGACAGTTGTATGTGACAGTTGTATGTGACAGTTATATGTGACAGTTGTATGTGACAGTTATATGTAACAGTTGTATGTAACAGTTGTATGTAACAGTTGTATGTAACAGTTGTATGTAACAGTTGTATGTAACAGTTGTATGTAACAGTTGTATGTAACAGTTGTATGTAACAGTTGTATGTAACAGTTGTATGTAACAGTTGTATGTAACAGTTGTATGTAACAGTTGTATGTAACAGTTGTATGTAACAGTTGTATGTAACAGTTGTATGTGACAGTTGTATGTAACAGTTGTATGTAACAGTTGTATGTAACAGTTGTATGTGACAGTTGTATGTAACAGTTGTATGTAACAGTTGTATGTAACAGTTGTATGTAACAGTTGTATGTAACAGTTGTATGTGACAGTTGTATGTCACAGTTGTATGTAACAGTTGTATGTAACAGTTGTATGTAACAGTTGTATGTGACAGTTGTATGTAACAGTTGTATGTAACAGTTGTATGTGACAGTTGTATGTAACAGTTGTATGTAACAGTTGTATGTGACAGTTGTATGTAACAGTTGTATGTAACAGTTGTATGTGACAGTTGTATGTAACAGTTGTATGTAACAGTTGTATGTGACAGTTGTATGTAACAGTTGTATGTAACAGTTGCATGTGACAGTTGTATGTAACAGTTGTATGTAACAGTTGCATGTGACAGTTGTATGTAACAGTTGTATGTAACAGTTGTATGTAACAGTTGTATGTAACAGTTGTATGTAACAGTTGTATGTAACAGTTGTATGTAACAGTTGTATGTAACAGTTGTATGTCACAGTTGTATGTAACAGTTGTATGTAACAGTTGTATGTAACAGTTGTATGTAACAGTTGTATGTAACAGTTGTATGTCACAGTTGTATGTAACAGTTGTATGTAACAGTTGTATGTGACAGTTGTATGTGACAGTTGTATGTAACAGTTGTATGTAACAGTTGTATGTAACAGTTGTATGTAACAGTTGTATGTAACAGTTGTATGTAACAGTTGTATGTAACAGTTGTATGTAACAGTTGTATGTAACAGTTGTATGTAACAGTTGTATGTAACAGTTGTATGTAACAGTTGTATGTAACAGTTGTATGTAACAGTTGTATGTAACAGTTGTATGTAACTTCCGGTTTCAAGATGGCGACGGACGGTCGTGTTGTTTTGTGTTCGTTAACTTTTTCTAGTAGGGGATGGATTTATTCATTTCTTGCGTGTAATTGGTGTGCCAGGATGTAAAACCAGGAGTTTCTACTCAAGATCTGCGCGGGTGCTACGGAGTTCGTGCATCGAGCGAAGCCATCCTTGAGTGAATTTTCAGCAGCGTGTGTGGTTCTCAAAAGTCTGTGTTTACGTTTTTTCAACATGGCGGAACAACGTGTGTGTTCCGAGCGATCAGCAGTCAACATACCGAAGCGGCGTGGTAGCCGCGCAGGGAAAAAGAAGCCAGGTAAGCGCGGTGGCTTGAGACGTTTTAGACTCAAGTGTCACCGTCTAGGACTCAAGAACATCCGTATTCTATATTGGAACTGTGCCAGTGTAAAACAACGGGGCTCTATTTTAGAAACCCTAGTTTACAGGAACGACATTGTAGCACTCCAGGAGACGAGACTGGGCGATCAGCTACTCCGAATTGCCGGCTTCAAATGTTTCTACAACAGACGACATCTGGGAACGGCGATTCTCGTTCGCGACAGCATGGTGGCGTCAGAGCTAGACATGTCCAGTTGGAACAGTGACGATATGCAAATACAGGCGTTGAGAGTTCATTCCAGTATACCATTCGTGTTGGTTAATGTTTATGCCCGCAATGCAAGTGTGGACGCCCAGAAGTGGCAGTGCTTAAGTGGCATATTAGGCCACGAGAGAAATGTTATTTTCTGTGGTGACTTCAACGCTAAAGGCATATCATGGGGAAACACTTCCTCCAATACACAAGGGGAGGAGCTCGAGACTGCACTGGAAACCATCGACCTGGTTTGTATCAACAGCGGCTGTGTCACCAGGACAGCAAGCCGTCCAGGCGATGAGGACAGTGCTATTGATCTGGCGCTAGTTTCACCTTCACTCACTACAGTGTGTAGATGGGGTGTCCTAGGACACCATGGCAGCGACCACCACCCATGCAGCATATTGGTGGAGAAAGGCAGAACCAGGCAGCACAAGCTAAAGGTAAAGACGTTCCAGTATGACAGTACAGGGCAAGATGTGGTGAGTAAAATAAGACGTGACAAGCGCAGAACGTTTCAGGGCAGGAAAAAAAGCTGGGAGCAGCCACCGTGGTGGAGTTTCGAGGTGGAGAAGGCTTGGGTGGATAAGCGTAGTGCTGTAAGGAGATGGCAAAATGCCAAGAAGAACAGAGCTGGTCATCCTAGTCCCTGCTTGCACTTAGAAAGAGAGATGCACACAAAAGTAAGCTATTTCAAAAAACTGGTCAAGGTGGTTAAAAGCGAAAAATGGGCAGAGGTGTGTCAAAGAGTAAGCACAGACAAGTCACTGAAATTGTTCTGGCGACTACATAAAAGCATGAGTGGTGTAGTCAAGAATAAGAGCATTTCTGACTTCCAAGGTGCTGACCTCATCTGGCAGAGGACTGACGAGGACAAGGGCAAAGCCCTCTTTGAACGCTACCTTGAGCAGAGCAACCAGACAGACATGGGAGGCCGGAATCTGGCCAAGGAGGTCACCTCAGACAGATGCAAGGCCCAGAACACTTCGGATGAAGACACAGTGACAGTGAAAGAAATCAAGGCTGTGCTTCGACGATCAAAAAACAGTGCTCCAGGTCCTGATGGCATAAGATACGACGACATAAATAGGTGTACCGACAATGAGCTAGAGAAACTAGCAGACATGTACAACAACAGTATAGGGAGTGCTAGCATCAAGGAGGAATGGTTACACAGCTATCTGATTCCCTTGCCGAAGCCTGACAAAGACCACAAAAAAATTCAGGGATATCGAATTATAACCATGCAGAATACAATAGGCAAGCTGCTGGAGAAGGTAATTGCCAGGAAAATATCAAGCCAACTAGAGTGGCAAGGTGTTTTCCCACCTACCCTGGGTGGGTACCGTCCAAAAAGAGAAACCTGGACCAATGCAGCAGTCTTTGCCCACGATGTCTATGAAGGTTTCCACTCAGGCACTGAAACCGTTGCTGCAGCGATTGATCTTGAGGACGCATACAACAGAGTACCACTGGATTTTTTAATGTTTCAGCTTCTTGAACTAAACGTAAGTCCATTCCTCCTTAGTTGGATCGCTGCAGCCCTCTTCCAACGGAAAGTAGTTTTTAGATGTGGCAGTTGGACTTCGGAACCAACAACAATATATCCTGGCCTACCACAGGGATCACCATTATCTCCGGTACTGTTCAACGCCTACACAGTGAGAATCACCAGTGAGCAGATCACTGGACCTGGCAGGACATTGTCATATGCCGATGATGTTTTAGTGTATCGTCAGGGTAAGGATAGAGAGGAGATTGCTGTGGAACTACAAACCGAACTCAATCGCATAAGTACTTGGTGTGATGAAGCTGGGGCAATGGTCAACCCAACAAAGGCAACAGTGACTTGGTTCTCGTTGAATAATCATATTGTCAACAATCCAACACCAACTGTAATGCTGTGTTCAGAGACGGTGGAAAGAACGCAGGCAATGAATTACCTGGGGATACGGTTTGATCGAAGCCTTGCTTATAATGTGCACATAGACCAGGTGATAACAAAGGCCAAGCGGGGTTTGGCAGCGATGCGGGTGATGGCGGCAGCAAACTGTGAGCAGCGCCATCTATGTCTTCTGTACGAGGGGCTGGTCATGTCTGTTTTGGAGTATGCAATGGCAATCCTTACTCTCAGCCATAAGCAGATAGAAAGGATGGAAAGGATACAGAATGAAGCTATGCGCATTATTCTTGGATGTACAAGAGATACAGCATGCAGGGCGATGCGCTACCTTCTTGATTTTCCAACCATTGAAGAGAGAATGCAAGTTTGCAGGGCACGCGCCTACCTCAGAATTAACGCAAACACACAGCATCCACTGCATAGTGAAATTAGGAAGGTGAAGGGCAGGTTAAAAAGAGGACGGTCGTGGATGGGTCAAGCCGAAGACATTCTTCAACAGGTGTGTTCACTTGAGGACTTAGAACCTGGCGAGGAGTGGGTGCAAGTGCCAACAGACTTCTGCACATCCTTTTCAGTTTGCATCCAACTAGATAGAAAATGCAGACAAGAAAATCCGGCTGCTGTGGAGGCTGAAGTACAAGCGTTGATTTTCGAGAATTCGCTAGACAGTGACGCGGTCATCTACACAGATGGGTCGGTCGTCCGACATGTGAGAAGCTCATGGGCCTTTACAGCTCGGGCCGGAGGGAGAATTGTGAAGGAGGACTCTGGTGCTTTCACTGAAACCACAAGTAGCCTGACCATGGAAGTCATGGCAGTAAGTAAAGCAATAACATGGCTCGAGACACAGACATTCACTAGGGCTTGTTTCCTTAGCGACTCAATGAACATGATCAAGAGGATAGAGGAGGGGTCGATCCGAAGAGAATGGTTGCTGCCTCTGAAGCGGTCTCGGCTGGCAAAGATTAGTTTCATCTTCGTGCCAGGGCATGCGGGAGTACAAGGAAATGAGCGGGCTGACAAGCTCGCAGGTGAGGCTACTGTGGAGGGCGGACGCGCCATGGACCAGGCTGACATTCTGAATGCTCTACGAGAAGTGAGACTTTTGCAAGAACCAAGTGATGACTGTGAATCTACAACAATGGCCAGACTGCGAGAGCAGCAAATTAAAAGAGGGGTGGCCAAACAAGAACACTACGCAGGAAGCCAAAGAAGATTGATAAACCAACACAGAACTGGCGTCGTTAGCCGCTACACGCTGCGGGATTTGCTGAGGAGGGGATCCGAGCACTTATGGACTGAATGGTCCGATGTGCAACGAGGATGATCTGTCGACTAACTAACTAACTAACTAGTTGTATGTAACAGTTGTATGTAACAGTTGTATGTGACAGTTGTATGTAACAGTTGTATGTAACAGTTGTAAGTAACAGTTGTAAGTAACAGTTGTATGTAACAGTTGTATGTCACAGTTGTATGTCACAGTTGTATGTAACAGTTGTATGTAACAGTTGTATGTAACAGTTGTATGTGACAGTTGTATGTAACAGTTGTATGTGACAGTTGTATGTAACAGTTGTATGTGACAGTTGTATGTGACAGTTGTATGTAACAGTTGTATGTGACAGTTGTATGTGACAGTTGTATGTAGCAGTTGTATGTAACAGTTGTATGTAACAGTTGTATGTAACAGTTGTATGTAACAGTCGTATGTAACAGTTGTATGTAACAGTTGTATGTAACAGTTGTATGTGACAGTTGTATGTGGCAGTTGTATGTAACAGTTGTATGTAACAGTTGTATGTGACAGTTGTATGTAATAGTTGTTGTTTGTAACAGTTGTATGTAATAGTTGTTGTATGTGACATTAGTATGTAACAGTTGTATGTGACAGTTGTATGTAACAGTTGTATGTGACAGTTGTATGTGACATTTGTATGTAACAGTTGTATGTAACAGTTGTATGTAACAGTTGTATGTGACATTAGTATGTAACAGTTGTATGTGACATTAGTATGTAACAGTTGTATGTGACAGTTATATGTAACAGTTGTATGTAACAGTTGTATGTGACAGTTGTATGAGACAGTTGTATGTAACAGTTGTATGTAACAGTTGTATGTAATAGTTGTTGTTTGTAACAGTTGTATGTAATAGTTGTTGTATGTGACATTAGTATGTAACAGTTGTATGTGAAAGTTATATGTAACAGTTGATGTATGTGACAGTTGTATGTAACAATTGTTTATGTGACAGTTGTATGTAACAGTTGTATGTGACAGTTGTATGTAACAGTTGTATGTAACAGTTGTATGTGACAGTTGTATGTAATGGTTTCATGTGACAGTTGCATGTAATAGTTGTATGTAACAGCTGTATGTAGCAGCTGTATGTGACAGTTGTATGCGACAGTCGTCTGTGACAATTATATGTAACAGTTGTACGTGACAGTTGTATGTAACAGTTGTATGTAACAGTTGTATGTAACAGTTGTATATAACAGTTGTATGTAACAATTGTATGTGACAGTTGAATGTGACAGATGTATGTGACAGCTGTTTGTAACAGTTGTATGTAACAGTTGTATGTGACAGTTGTATGTGACAATTGTATGTGAAAGTTGTATGTGACAGTTGTATGTGACAGTTGTATGTGACAGTTGTATGTGGTAGTTGTATGTGACAGTTGTATGTAACAAAATATTACACACCTTCGGTTGGAGGTCAGCATGGCGGAATGGATAAGAGTGCGTGTTCTTAATTGATTAATTGCCATGGGATGATTAATCGTCTTAAGCGTCTTCTCGTAACTGCCATGGACTTATATATTGCCTAAATGCCATTACGTTATAATACAACATGTCTGCGACCATATTAACAACTTTTAAGTCATTACTGTGACACATCCATAATTCTCATTTTTCGCCATTCATTTTTGTTTGTGTGCAAGCCACTTTTTATTTGTCACTGAATCATCTGTTAAATATCCAGTGTGCTGATGCCGAGGAAGCCGGTTCAACCCCTTACAGCGGTCAGTTTGACTAATATGTTGACTTCTCGTCCTTGATTTGGAACCTAAATAACAAGTACCTCTAAATTCAGAGTAGATTCGCCTGATGGTAAGGGACATTGGTAATAGGGAAAGCTAATCCACTGGCAAAAATCAGTCCAGTGCACTAGAACACAACAAAGACATAACAAACAGTGCATACAACTTTAAATTGTTTCAGAATTAGACGGTGCATTTCATAATGAACCAGGAAGTAGAATAATTGCCGGAGACCACCAAGAAGATGTCAGACCCGAGTTATAAAGTGTGATTGCTTTCACTGTGTTTAGTGGTACCCAAGCTATCCATATAATGGACTCTAAGAATTCTCAAGTGAAAGTTTAAAGTGCTTGGTATTTGGGGCGATTAAACATTAATGGACGGTTTGGTCCGGAGTTTTAACTAACTCTGTTTTGCAGGTGTTAAATTATCGCACCACTCAGACAGATGGTACTTGAAAGTAATCGTGCCTGAAGCAGAAAGAGTGAGAAATAAATAATGTGTTTGATAATATATAAGAGATCTGAGAAGAATGAGAAGCTTGATATAGGGAGACTTAGGGAAGTCGAAGTGCTACTGAGTAGAATGGGAAGCTTGATATGGGGAGAGTTAGGGAAGTCAAAGTGCAAATTTATGAAGAAATGTATCGACGCCTGCTACGTTATTTATTACAGGCTGCACTAAGTCAAGCAATACTGCAAATTTAGTGTTGCGATTATGTTTAGTGTATATGTAAGGTAATATAGGAAAGAGAGCGTGGAATGTTGGGCGGCGCTCACCAAATCCGACACCCCCATATTATGCCAACGGCTTCAGGTGGAGGAGCGCAACTGGGAGGACACAAGCTTTACCCTAGTGTGAGAAAATGCAACTTAATCACTACATGTCATGGCAGGGCAGACCAGACCCTAAGCATTGGTCGGCAAAGGGTCTAAGATGCAGGCTTCAATAGGCGGACAGTTAGAGCATTGCTTTACTGATCCGGTAGCTTCTGCAGCTTATCTTGTTCCAGACGTATTGGTGTTACCTTTACTCTGGAGTAAACTAGACATGCCGAGAGAGGGATCATACTGCATGGGCAACACATGGTCTCTAAATTCAGCCCAGATACGAGTATAAATCCATTTTACAAACTATCGTCTGTCAAGAAAGCAAAGGACAGTCAGTCATCTGAAAGAGACAAACAGTAACCTTTAGTCATGTGATGTGAAGACAGGTAGTGGAACATCTTGACAACAGGAAACATCAAGCGACAAAGAGGCAGAGGTAGACCGAGAGAAATATGCTGGATAGACTGAAACGGTGGCGTCGAAGAATATCATCAGCAAAGTTGTTCCAGAAATCTGTGGGGAGACATTAATGATTACGCCAGTTGGCATGACACATAATGATGTTACTATAAGGTAATAGGTGGGGAGCTGAAGTAAAGCAATTGCCTACAAACCTGGCAGTTGTGTGTTCGAATCCCTATCGAGGTGGATGCTTTCAACATTGAATTTGGCTGTCAGATGGATCCAGTCTAAAATGTGTACCACAAAGTGCACTTGAATATAAAGGCGGCTGGTGATATACTAACAATACCACTCATTGAGTGTCGATTGGTCTATACTATTATGTGCCAAGCAACATCGAAGATTCTAGTCGTGGAAAGGGTCCTTTTTAGGGTAAAGATAAAGTTTTTTTTAGATACTTACCACAGCGGTGTGAATTGTTTAGTCTTCCCATAATCTATGTGTAATGTATTGTTCCCCAATTCCTTCCTTCCACCGCAGAGAATTCCCAGAAAACTCAAAATACATTCTCTTGGATACATTTAATTTGGTCTATTATAAGACACTGTCAAAATAGTTTGTTTTTGGCTAGCCAACATTAAAGATAATGTCCACATACAAAAACACATGACAACCAAAAATATAGTCAAAATTAAAGAAATTGAAACTGTCGCAAACTTTGAATACTGTGGCTGGATAGATAACAACAATGGGTAAAGTCCAAAAGAAATCAGAAGAAGACTGGCCGTACCTAGACAGAGGGGAACAGCTTTAAGAGCATATGACAAAGCAGCTAACACAGCGCATTAAAATTCCTGAACACATTCATGTTTCCTCACATGTGGACGTGAGTTATGGACGATTTCACAATCTCTAAAGGCGAAAATATAGCCTTTCAACTTCAATGGTAAACAGTACTTCTCAAAGTACTCTGGATTAGGAATAGAAAACTACTGGCCTGTTGCAAGATCATAACGTGAAAGAGAATCAGCTTATAACCAGCATCGTGTCTAGAAAACTGACATACTTTGGTCATATTAAATGTTCCAGTGTTGTAAACAGAATAGTATTTAAAGGTACAAATCCTGGAAGAAGACGCAGGCTAGGCCAACACTAAGACGTGCACATGACATTGAAAACACCTCGAACATGAACATGCAGGAGGTAGACTAGATCAACACGAGGATGTACACAGGACAATAGAGACACAACGAACATGAACATGCAGGAGGTAGACTAGATCAACACGAAGGTGTACACAGGACAATAGAGACACAACGAACATGAACATGCAGGAGGTAGACTAGATCAACACGAAGGTGTACACAGGACAATAGAGACACATGGGACATGAACATGCAGGAGGTAAGACTCGATCAACACGAAGATGTTCACAGGACATTAAAGACACATGGGACATGAACATGCAGGAGGCAAGGGAACTAGCAAACGATCGTCAGAGTTCCGTCGGGCAGTGATGAGAGCAACGTTCTGCAAAAACCATGATTAATTCAAAATGTGCCATTCCAGTAAGCGTGGGCCGTCATGTTTCGACTTATCACACGATCGCCAGAGTCGTGAATCAGCTCTGTGTCTCGACCATGCTACGTGGCCAAGCCATTCAGGTATTTACTTCTCTTCTCTGTCTACCCCTTGTTCTTTTCCCTTCAATCTAGCCAGTTGTCACCATGTTCTCTAGTTTATTTTTTCTCATAGCGTATCCAAAGAATGTGACTGTCTTCGTCTAATTTCTCTTATTAGTTCACGATTTATATTTGCTCCTTTTAACACTTGCTCATTGGTATTTCTGTCTGTTCATGATATTCTTTGCATTTTCCTCAGAAACCACATTTCCTCTGTCATGATATGTTTGTTCAGCTGGTCTGCTCATTGTCCACGCTTCACATCAATACAAAAGTACAAGTTCTATGTAGCACTTCAACTTTCTTGTTTTCGTTACATCTTTTTATTGGTCAGTATTTTTTCCATCTCGCTAAAGACAACCTTCGCCATAGCAATTCTTGTTCTAATCTCGCCAAGGTTCCCATAACATGTTATGACAGTTCCGAGATAGCTCTACTAATTCATTTGTGTAAGAATATTCCAATTTATCCGTATATTACGTTGGGGTATTTCTTTATTTCTAGTGATACCATTTTCTTCTTACAATTGATTTCTAACACAAGCCTAGTTGTTCAATATGTACAACAACCACAACTACTAAATGTTGCAAATCCGGTTCATTGTCTGCAATTAATAATGTATCATCCATATATCTAATGTTACGTTATCTAATGTGCTAATGCTACGTATCTAATGTTGCATCCATATATCTGATGTTACGTCCCACAGTGTTAATTCCTCTAATATCTTGTAAATTTCTCAATTATTGCCACTGTACAACGAAAACGAAAAAAGATCTGGAGACGTAACACATCCCTGTCACACATCTCTCTTAATAAGCTGTGATACATTTTTTTTTTCCCGCGTTTCCATCCTGTTTCAGGATATTGCGGTCAACACCAGCATCTTTCAGCTGTGTGTTGATACCTAGGCTAGACTACGCTCGTAAGCACGCCACGACTTTCTGAGCGACCGGCTGCATACTCTCATAAGTCACTTTTGCGATTCGAACCACTGCTAATTCTCGTCGCGTCACGTGACGAGAGTATTCGGGGTTAGCGGAGAAAGCTGCTAACCCCTCGGCCACGGAGCCGGCTAAAGCTGTGATACATGAATGAATAAATTCGTCTTGGTGTGTATACATGTGCACCTGTGTATGTCTTTATTTGTATGTGTGGATTTTACATGATTTCAATTTGCTAATGTAGGTGTTGGGTCTGACGGATTTGCCTTTCGATTTTCCAATGCCGATGAATTTTACTCAGTCATGACAATCATTTTTAGCGTAGTTCGAGAAATATCGGAATCCGTCCTTTGCCGCAAACACCACGCACTAGCCTGGAAGTTATCAAATGGCTATATGCTTATAAACACGGTGCTTTACAGTGTTTCCAATTCACGCACTCTGATTTCGGATATCAACATAGTTCCTGCTCAGGCAGGCAGCCGTACTAACCCCCTCTCCCCTTATATATATATATATATATATATATATATATATATATATATATATATATATATATATATATATATATATATATATATATATATATACTAGCTGACCCGGCCCGGCTTCGCCCAGACCCTGATGGGGAGAATCTCATTTAATTCATATAAGTAGTCATATAAGTTCCCGTTCCGACTATCTATCTGTCTGTCTGTCTGACCCGGCCCGGCATCGCCCATCTCCTGGTGGGGAGAATCTCATTTAATTCATATAAGTAGTCATATAAGTTCCCGTTCCCGACTGTCTGTCTGTCTGTCTGTCTGTCTGTCTGTCTGTCTGTCTATCTATCTATCTGTCTGTCTGTCTGACCCGGCCCAGCCCATGGTGGAGAGCATCTCATTTAAATTATATAAGTAGTCATATAAGATCCCGTTCCCGACTATCTGTCTGACTGTCTGTCTGTCTTGGGTAAATGGAGGAGGGAGGAGGAAGAGGGAGGTGGAGGAGGGAAGAGGAGGGAGGAGGAGGGAGGAGACAGGAGGAGTAGGGAGGAATAGGAGGGAGGAGGAGGGATTAGGAGGAGGAGGGAGGAGTAGTGTGAGGGAGGAGGCGAGGAGGAGGGAGGAGGAAGAGGGAGGAGGAGGGAGAAGGAGGGAGGAGGAGAACGCAGGAGGAGAAGGGAGCAGGAGGAGGAGAGGGAGGATGAGGGAGGAGGAGGGAGGAGGAGGGAGGAGGAGGAGAGAGTAGGAGGATGGGGGAGGCGGAGGGAGAAGGAAGAGGGAGGAGGAAGAGGGAGAATGAGGAGGGAGAAGGAGGGGGAGGAGGGGAGGAGGAGGGAGGAGGAGGAATGTGAAGGGAGGAGGAGGGAGGAGGGAGGAGGTAGAGGGAGGAGGAGGATGAGGGAGGCGGAGAGAGGAGGAGAAGGGAGGAAGAGGGAGGAGGAGGAATGTGAAGGGAGGAGGAGGGAGGAGGTAGAGGGAGGAGGAGGGAGGAGAGGAGGTAGAGGGAGGAGGAGGAGGGAGGAGGCGGAGAGGGAGGAGGGGGAGGAGGAGGAGGAGGGAGGAGGAGTGATGAGGAGGAGGGAGGAGGAGAGAGGAGGAGGAGGGAGGAGGAAGAGGGAGGAGGAAGAGGGAGGAGGAGGAATGTGAAGGGAGGAGGAGGGAGGAGGTAGAGGGAGGAGGAGGGAGGAGGAGGAGTGAGGAGGAGGAGAGGGAGGAGGAGGAAGGAGGAGGAAGAGGAGGGAGGAGGAGGAGGAGGGAGGAAGAAGGAGGAGGGGGGAGAAGGAGGGATGAGGAGGAGGAGGAGGGAGGAGGAGGAAGAGGGAGGAGGAGGAATGTGAAGGGAGGAGGAGGTAGAGGGAGGAGGAGGAGGAAGGAGGAGAAGGGAGGAGGAGGGATGAGGAGGAGGAAGAGGGAGGAGGAGGGAGGAGGTAGAGGGAGGAGGAGGAGGAGTGAGGAGGAGGAGAGGGAGGAGGAGGAAGGATGAGGGGTAGGAGGGAGGAGGAGGGAGGAAGAAGGAGGAAGAGGGAGAAGGAGGGATGAGGAGGAGGAGGGAGGATGAGGAAGAGGGAGGAGGAGGAATGTGAAGGGAGGAGGAGGGATAGGGAGGAGGGGAAGAGGAAGAGGGTAGGAGGAAGAGTGGAGAGGAGGAGGGAGGATGTAGAGGGAGGAGGAGGGAGGAAAAGGGAGGAGGGAGGAGGAGAGAGGAGGAGGAGGGAGGAGGGAGGAGGAGGAGGAAGAGGGAGGAGGAGGGAGGAGAAGGAAGGAGGAGGAAGAAGGAGGAGGAAGGGGGAGGAGGAGGATGGAGGAGGGAGAGGGAGGAAGAGGGAGGAGGAGGAAGGAGGAAGCGGGAGGAGGAGGATGGAGGAGGGAGAGGGAGGAGGGAAAGAGGAAGAGGGTAGGAGGAGGAGGAGGGGAGAGGAGGAGAAGGAGGGAGGAGGAGAAGGAGGAGGAGGGAGGAGGAGGGGATAGGAGGAGGGAGGAGGCAGAGGGAGAAGAAGAAAGGAGGAAGAGGAAGGAGGGAGAGGAAGGAGGGAGAATGAGGAGGGGAGGAAGGAAAGGGAGGTGGAAGAGGAGGAGGAGGGAGGAGGAAAGAGGTAGGGGGAGGAGGAGGTAGAGGGAGGAGGAG
This sequence comes from Cepaea hortensis, assembly GCA_963921405.1. Taxonomy (NCBI): domain Eukaryota; kingdom Metazoa; phylum Mollusca; class Gastropoda; order Stylommatophora; family Helicidae; genus Cepaea; species Cepaea hortensis. The sequence continues at coordinate 21,998,285 of OY992878.1, read as the reverse complement.
GAGGAAGGAAAGGGAGGAGGAAGAGGAGGAGAAGGGAGGAGGAGGGTGGAGGGAGGAGGAGGAGGTAGAGGGAGGAGGAGGGAGGAGGTAGGAGGAGGAGGAAGAGGGAAGAGGGAGAAGAAGGGAGAAGGAGGAGTGAGGATGATGAGGGAGAAGGAGGCAGGAGGAGGAGGAGTGAGGCAGGAGGAGGAGGAGGGATAAGGAGGGAGAGGGAGGAGAAGGGAAGATGAGGGAGGAGGGGGAGGAGGCGGAGGGAGTAGGAGGGAGGAGGATGGAGGAGGAGGGGAGAGGAAGAGGGAGAAGAAAGAGGGAGAAGGAGGAGGGAGTCGGAAGAGGGATGAGAGGGAGGAAGAAGAGGTGTAGGGTGGAGGGAGGAGGTAGAGGGAGGAGGAGGGAGGAGAAGAGAGGAGGAGAGAGTTCGCCATTCCGAATTCATACTCGTCTAGTTCTTCCCTTCTACACGACTGTAGATAACTTCCTTACACATAAAAAGATGAATTGTTATTGATATTGCCGTGGCATTGAGGAATATCAGCAGCAGAGTTGATCCAAAAAACCAAAGACTGAGATCTACGGAGAGCCATGAACGCCTACGCCAGCCGGCACGGCACTTGATGATGATGATTGCCGTGTGACGATTCTGTGTAGTCACGTCATTTTCTTCCCTTTCCCTAGCGTTTTGGTTCGGGGATTCTTTCATCATCATCATCATATATTTACGTACGTATTTTGGGAGGGGGAGGAGGGAGGAGGAGGAAGAAAAAAAAAAAACTATGACAGTTGACAGCTCTGGAATGAAAGGAAGGCGTGTAGAAAATTTCATCTCAATCGGATGGGCCGTTCGCGAACAAATAAAGGACATACATATTTACATACATACATACATATTTACATACATACACTTTGTTTTATAAATATAGACTAGCTGACCCGGCCCGGCTTCGCCCAGACCCTGGTGGGGAGCATCTCATTTAATTCATATAAGTAGTCATATAAGTTCTCGTTCCCGTTACCGACTATCTGTCTGTCTGTCTGTCTGTCTGTCTATCTGTCTGTCTGTCTGTCTGACCCGGCCCGTCTTCGCCCAGACCCTGATGGGGAGAATCTCATTTAATTCATATAAGTAGTCATATAAGTTCTCGTTCCGACTATCTATCTGTCTGTCTGTCTGACCCGGCCCGGCATCGCCCAACTCCTGGTGGGGAGAATCTCATTTAATTCATATAAGTAGTCATATAAGTTCCCGACTGTCTGTCTGTCTGTCTGTCTGTCTGTCTGTCTGTCTGTCTGTCTATCTATCTATCTATCTGTCTGTCTGTCTGACCCGGCCCATCCCATGGTGGAGAGCATCTCATTTAAATTATATAAGTAGTCATATAAGATCCCGTTCCCGACTATCTGTCTGACTGTCTGTCTGTCTTGGGTAAATGGAGGAGGGAGGAGGAAGAGGGAGGTGGAGGAGGGAAGAGGAGGGAGGAGGAGGGAGGAGACAGGAGGAGTAGGGAGGAATAGGAGGGAGGAGGAGGGATTAGGAGGAGGAAGAGGGAAGAGGGAGAAGAAGGGAGAAGGAGGAGTGAGGATGATGAGGGAGAAGGAGGCAGGAGGAGGAGGGAGGCAGGAGGAGGAGGAGGGATAAGGAGGGAGAGGGAGGAGAAGGGAAGATGAGGGAGGAGGGGGAGGAGAGAGTAGGAGGATGGAGGATGCGGAGGGAGAAGGAAGAGGGAGGAGGAAGAGGGAGAATGAGGAGGAAGAAGGAGGGGAGGAGGGGAGGAGGAGGAGGGAGGCGGAGAGAGGAGGAGGAGGGAGGAAGAGGGAGGAGGAGGAATGTGAAGGGAGGAGGAGGGAGGAGGTAGAGGGAGGAGGAGGGAGGAGAGGAGGTAGAGGGAGGAGGCGGAGAGGGAGGAGGGGGAGGAGGGAGGAGGAGGAGGAGGGAGGAGGAGTGATGAGGAGGACGGAGGAGGAGAGAGGAGGAGGAGGGAGGAGGAGGAGGGAGGAGGAAGAGGGAGGAGGAGGAATGTGAAGGGAGGAGGAGGGAGGAGGTAGAGGGAGGAGGAGGGAGGAGGAGGAGTGAGGAGGAGGAGAGGGAGGAGGAGGAAGGAGGAGGGGGAGGAGGAGGAGGAGGGAGGAAGAAGGAGGAGGAGGGAGAAGGAGGGATGAGGAGGAGGAGGGAGGAGGAGGAAGAGGGAAGAGGAGGAATGTGAAGGGAGGAGGAGGTAGAGGGAGGAGGAGGAGGGAGGAGGAGAAGGGAGGAGGAGGGATGAGGAGGAGGAGGGAGGAGGTAGAGGGAGGAGGAGGAGGAGGAGTGAGGAGGAGGAGAGGGAGGAGGAGGAAGGAGGAGGGGTAGGAGGGAGGAGGAGGGAGGAAGAAGGAGGAGGAGGGAGAAGGAGGGATGAGGAGGAGGGAGGAGGAGGAAGAGGGAGGAGGAGGAATGTGAAGGGAGGAGGAGGGATAGGGAGGAGGGGAAGAGGAAGAGGGTAGGAGGAAGAGTGGAGAGGAGGAGGGAGGATGTAGAGGGAGGAGGAGGGAGGAAAAGGGTTGAGGGAGGAGGAGAGAGGAGGAGGAGGGAGGAGGAGGGAGGAGAAGGAAGGAGGAGGAAGAAGGAGGAGGAAGAGGGAGGAGGAGGATGGAGGAGGGAGAGGGAGGAGGAGGAAGGAGGAAGAGGGAGGAGGAGGATGGAGGGAGAGGGAGAGGGAGGAGGGAAAGAGGAAGAGGGTAGGAGGAGGAGGAGGGGAGAGGAGGAGAAGGAGGGAGGAGGAGAAGGAGGAGGAGGGAGGAGGAGGGGATAGGAGGAGGGAGGAGGCAGAGGGAGAAGAAGGAAGGAGGAGGAGGAAGGAGGGAGAGGAAGGAGGGAGAATGAGGAGGGGAGGAAGGAAAGGGAGGTGGAAGAGGAAGAGGAGGGAGGAGGAAAGAGGTAGGGGGAGGAGGAGGTAGAGGGAGGAGGAGGAGGAAGGAAAGGGAGGAGGAAGAGGAGGAGAAGGGAGGAGGAGGGTGGAGGGAGGAGGAGGAGGTAGAGGGAGGAGGAGGGAGGAGGTAGGAGGAGGAGGAAGAGGGAAGAGGAGAAGAAGGGAGAAGGAGGAGTGAGGATGATGAGGGAAAAGGAGGCAGGAGGAGGAGGAGGGAGGCAGGAGGAGGAGGGATAAGGAGGGAGAGGGAGGAGAAGGGAAGATGAGGGAGGAGGGAAAGGAGGCGGATGGAGTAGGAGGGAGGAGGATGGAGGAGGAGGGGAGAGGAAGAGGGAGAAGAAAGAGGGAGAAGGAGGAGGGAGTCGGGAGAGGGATGAGAGGGAGGAAGAAGAAAGGAGGAGAGAGTTCGCCATTTCGAATTCATACTCGTCTAGTTCTTCCCTTCTACACGACTGTAGATAACTTCCTTACACATAAAAAGATGAATTGTTATTGATATTGCCGTGGCATGGAGGAATATCAGCAGCAGAGTTGATCCAAAAAACCAAAGACTGAGATCTACGGAGAGCCATGAACGCCTACGCCAGCCGGCACGGCACTTGATGATGATGATTGCCGTGTGACGATTCTGTGTAGTCACGTCATTTTCTTCCCTTTCCCTGGCGTTTTGGTTCGGGGATTCTTTCATCATCATCATCATATATTTACGTACGTTTTTTGGGAGGGGGAGGAGGGAGGAGGAGGAAGAAGAAAAAAAAACTATGACAGTTGACAGCTCTGGAATGAAAGGAAGGCGTGTAGAAAATTTAATCTCAATCGGATGGGCCGTTCGCGAACAAATAAAGGACATACATATTTACATACATACATATATACATATACACATATACACATACACTTTGTTTTATAGATATAGATATATATATATATATATATATATATATATATATATATATATATATATATATATATATATATATATATATATATATCTGGCTGGCACTGGATAGTATCAGTCCATGTGATTGCACAATGTCTTTTATGTGGTCAATCTATTTTCTAGTCTTTCAATATATGTGCCACAAGGTGTTGATTCCACCGTTTGTTTGATAATATCGTTTTTTTAACTCGGTGTCAGATATTAAAGTTGACAGCTCTTCTCAAGCATTTCTTGGTAATATGCATTGTTTATGTTTACAACATTCATTTGACAATGTTTTCTTCCCTACATGCACAATTGATGAACGAAAGATAAATAATTGGAGGGGCCGAATTTAAGACGGGCCTGCGTGCCCAGTTCGTGTCCTTTTGAAAATAAAGTTCGTTCGTTCGTTCTTTTCCATCAGCTGTTGATTTTGCCAAGTGTTATTCGAATAATGCCAAGTTTGACATCGGTAACATAGGGTTGGTGTGAATATGCTATTTATTATCTGTCGGTTTGTGAACAAAAGTATATAAGGGTATTTTAATATGGATGATAGTTGATATATGTGCACTTGCATTTTATATCGATTTCCCTGACTATTCTGCCATCTTCTCTGATCATCATCATCATCATCATCATCATCAAGTGCAGTGCCGGCTGGCGTAGGCGTTCATGGCTCTCCACAGATCTCGGTCTTTGGTTTTCTGGATCAACTCTGCTGCTGATATTTCTCCGTGCCATCGTCTCAATCCATCCAGTATTATTTCTCTTGGTCTGCCTCTGCCTCTCTTCCCCTCGATCTTTCCAGTTGTCACGATGTTCTCCAATGCCTCTCTTCTCATTACATGACCAAAGAAAGTTTCTCTGATCATACTTCCTACATATTAAAATTTCTAAACTTGTTTCAGAAGTATACTATTTTTCATCATATGTAGTGTACCAGGCGATCTGCTAATATACATTATTCAGTTTGGTTGTATTTGTATTTATATTGTATCTGCTGCATGTTGAGAGCAGTTTATTCATATGATTTTGCAGTCAGCCCTCGTCTAATTGTGTAAAAGTTTGTGATTGTAAATATGTATTTTACGAGAAAGTTCGCTCTTTCTCTCTGTCTAGTATGTATGTATAATGCTCTTGATGAATGAAAGACGAGTGATTGGAAGGGCCGAATGTAAGACGGGCCTGCGCGCCCAATTTGTAACCCTAATAAAGTTGATTTGATTTGATTTGATTTGTCTCTCACACACACACACACACGCACGCACTTACGCACGCACGCACTTATGCACGCACGCACGCACACGCACACACAAACACACACGCACACACATATACAGTTCAACACACACACACAAAAGAAAGGCAACATTTTTGGTGTTACTTTTAAACAATATATTCGCTGACTGGACATCAGTCAACCTATCGACTGTGTCCATCTGGTCATTAACTTATCGTGGTTACCTGAATTGTACTCACCTCATGATTCGTGAGGTCATGAAAGAGGTCACGGTCAAAACAATATTTTTGACAATAACTCGTGACAAGTTCATGATCATCCCGTGAAACTTACCGAACACACACTTTCTGACTATTATTGAATGCCTATAAAAGATTGACGCTCCTCGAATAAATTCAGTTGAAAATTCAATGGGCAAGTATGGCTCATCTCACTACAGAACAATAATGCATCATCATTGGACGTTTACAGGCTGGACAGTCACAAAGTGTAGTAGCCAGAGAATTTAATGTTGTTAGAAGCACCATTAGACGACTTTGGAGGCGATTTCAAGAAACTGGCTCAGTGGCAGACCGGTCGCACAGTGGAAGACCCAGAATCACAACTGCTGCTGAATACCGCTTCATACGGCTGCATCACCTTAGGAATCGATTTACAACTGCGTCCTCCACAGTCCAACCAATGCCAAGAGCTCGTCGAATTTCAGATCAAACGGTCAGGAACCGGTTGCACGGCGCTAGTCTTTGGACTAGAAGACCTTACAGAGGTCCTGTTCTTACGGACAGGCATCGCCAGAACCGATTGCAGTGGACGAATCCAACCATCCATCATGTGGCATGCCGATGAGCGCGGGCGGTAATGTTTTGCCATCACAATCGATAACCAGAGTCGTGGATCAGCTCCATGTTTCTGTCTTAGCCATGCCATTTGGCCAAGCTATCCAGGTATTTACTTCTCGGTCTTCCCCTTGGTCTCTTCATATTGCCGGTTGTTACCAAGTTCTCCAATTCATTTCTTCTCATAACATGCCCAACAAATTTTGACTGAGATCGCACAACATAATTTTCTTGACATCTGTAAAGAAGGTAGTTTGCCATTGCTTTTCTTCTTGGCAGTGACCATACTAGTCAATGACCGTAGCCATTGTCTCCTCAAAAACGAGATCCTATGCCTACTGTCGTGAAGCTGGGGACCATAACCAACAACTATCTGTCGGCTGCGCTTCACCTTTATCCACCACCCGCACCCATGGCTTCACGTAATCCTGATATGGTGGCTAAACGGGTATCCCACCTTGCCCAAGGGTGTCCCGCAGGCTACCGGAGGGAAGGAGGTACCATACTTCTCCTTTAATAGGGGATACCCCTACCCGACCACCCAGCGAATCAGCAAAGCTAATAAAATGTTGGTACAAGTTTACAATTGAAACTGCAATAATGTGACGTTTCTTACATTTTTTTTTTTGGGGGGGGGGGGGGGATGTAACATTTTACAATCGTACGATTGACGTTGCTAAGCGAAGCATCACAGTTAGCATAATACTTGTATGTGATTGTGTGCCAATAGACGTGTGTGGGTGCTTATGTGTACGGCTTTGATGTACTAAGCACGTGTATACCCATGTGTATGCAAGGCACGTACTCATATTTATGTATGTATGTATGTATGTATGCTATCTGTTGTATGTCTATATTACAGACATCCCCGCGGTAAAACAGCCGATCGCTGGCTGACCTTGAGTTGGGCAGTTAGCCCATAGGGAGTTGACTGACGCATTGTCTCTGATCTGTCACCTGATAGCATTATGTAATTATTGTCCTTGTTAACACAATGGCACAGATTCCGGTCCCAGTAGTCGCAATATTTGCTTTGTATTAATCAGCAGGCGGCTGCTATTAAAATAGGTCAGTACAGGACCCCTGTCCACGTCATGATGGGGATGGGATATATGGTGCTAGATAATTAATTGTAGAGACCAATCAGCACTCGATGGCTCATATGGTCACACCGGCCTCATTTATTTCCCAGGATATACGCTGGTACCCATGTTAGGCTAGGTATATCTGGTAGATATTGGGGGTAAGGCTGAAGGGAAGTTTTGGCTAGGTATATATGGTAGATATCGGAGGGTAAGGTTGAAGGCAAGTTTTAGGCTAGGTATATCTTGTAGAGCCGGTCTCTCTGGCTGTGGGGTTACAACACTTTCTCTCTGTAATCCCGTTTATCACGCAGAGTCTCGCAGCGGAGCGAGAACTGAGGTGGTTCGACCCCCGCTCGTGACTTGCGGATACTGAGCCGGCCGCTCAGAAAGCAATGGCAAACTACTGAGCGTAATCTTGCCAAGAGATCAACAGACAGCTGAAAGATGCTGCTGTTGACAGCTAAGTCCTGTAAAAGGATACGCAGAGGAAAAAAAAAAAAATATCTTGTAGATATTGGGGGGGGGGGGGGGGGGTAAGGCAAGTTTCAGGCTAGGTATATCTGGTAGATATTGGGGGGTGGGGGGTAAGGTTGAAGGCAAATTTTAGGCTAGGTATATCTGGTAGATATTGGGGGTGGGGGGGGGGGGGGGTAAGGTTGAAGGCAAATTTTAGGCTAGGTATATCTGGTAGATATTGGGGGTGGGGGGGGGGGGGGTAAGGTTGAAGGCAAGTTTCAGGCTAGGTATATCTGGTAGATATTGGGGGGTGGGGGGTAAGGTTGAAGGCAAGTTTCAGGCTAAGTATGTATGGTATATACTAGAGGGTAAGGTTGAAAGCAAGTTTTAGGCTGGATATGTATGGTAGATATTGGGGGGGGGGGGGGGGGGGGTAAGGTTGAAGGTAAGTTTTAGACTAGGTATATATGGTAGATATTGGAGGGTAAGGTTGAAAGCAAGTTTTAGACTAAATATATCTGGTAGATATTGGGGGGGTAAGATTGACGACAAGTTTTAGGCTATGTATATATGGTAGATATTGGGGGGAGGGGGGAAGGTTGAAGGCAAGTTTTAGGCTAGGTATGTATGGTAGATATGGGGGGGGGGTAAGGTTGAAGGCAAGTTTTAGGCTATGTATATATGGTAGATATTGGGGGGAGGGGGGAAGGTTGAAGGCAAGTTTTAGGCTAGGTATGTATGGTAGATATTGGGGGGGGGGGGGGGCTAAGGTTGAAGACAAGTTTTAGGCTATGTATATATGGTAGATATTGGGGGGAGGAGGGGTAAGGTTGAAGGCAAGTTTTAGGCTAGGTATGTATGGTAGATGCTGGAGGTAAGGTTGAAGGCAAGTTTTAGGCTAGTTATATCTGGTAAATACCGGAGGGTAAGGTTGAAGGCCAGCTAGCAAGAGGTAGACGACGATACAAGTAGGAGGATAACACCAAGAGATGAACGAACAGCAATCTGACAAAATTTACAATCGTGGTGAGAGACTGTGTTGTGGATCCACTGCAATCAACCTTCATTATGGAAACAGTACCTAATTGATTGATTGAGATCTGATAGCTCTGGTGAGAAAAAACAAGAACTTCCTGCTTATATGTGGATGCAAATACATGAAAGCAGGGCTAACGGGCAAGCGTACTAGTCACTGCGCTACCAATACTCCCCCCGAACTTGGTTTAACCCTATATAACTATACTCATAGGTTCAAATCTCAGCTGAATAATCCGGATTTTCGAAACGTAACCTGGGCTCCTTTGTCTACCCAGCCTACACCAGGTACCAAGAATATGCTGGGAAGTAAAGGCGATCGATGTGATACTTACCTCATCAAACACCAAGTCCAATCTATATATATAAAAGAGAATCTCCGTCTGTCTGTCTGTCTGTCTGTCTGTCTGTCTGTCTGTCTGTCTGTCTGTCTGTCTGTCTGTCTGTCTGTCTGTCTGTCTGTCTGTCTGTCTGTCTGTCCTTTATGGTTCGCGAACGGTCCATCCGATTGAGATGAAATGTTCTACACGTCTTCTAATCATTCCCGTGCTGCCAACTGTCATAGTTTTTGTGTGTGTACAAACAAGTTGTCTTATTATTATTTAATATTTAATTTACATTATAATGTATATATATATAGCGAGGGGACATAACTTCTAATAGAATTGCTATATATGTAAAATTGTTGCATATTTCTCAAATAGGTGGACCTTTTCGCTGCAGTTATCTACAGGCATATGCGTTATAATCCTCCTCCCCCACCTCCTCCTCCTCTCACCTCCTCCTCCTCCTATCCTCCTCATCCCCCTCTTCCTCCTCCTCCTCCATACTCCTCCTCCTCCCTCTTCCTCCTCCTCCCTCTTCCTCCTCCTCCCTCTTCCTCCTCCTCCCTCTTCCTCCCTCTTCCTCCCTCCTCCTCCTCCTAATCCCTCCTCCTCCCTCCTCCTCCGCCTCCTCTCTTCTCCTCCGCCTCCTCTCTTCCCCTCCCCCTCCTCCTCCCCCTCCTCCTCCTGCTCCTCTTCCTCCTCACCTCCTCCTTCTCCTCCCCCTCATCCCTCCTCCTCCCTCCTCCTCCTCCCTCTTCCTTCCTCCTCCTCCCTCCCCTCCTCCCTTATCCTCCCTCCTACTCTCCCTCCTCCTCCTGTCTCCTCCTCCTCCCTCCTCCTCCCTCCTCCTCCTCCCTCCGCTGAATATGAAGTAAATGATATGCTCTCCACCAGGGACTGGGCGAAGCCGGGCCGGGTCAGACAGACAGACAGACAGACAGACAGACAGACAGACAGATAGTCGGGAACGGGAACTGATATGACTACTTATATGAATTAAATGAGATGCTCCCCATCAGGGTCTGGGCGAAGCCGGGCCGGGTCAGACAGACAGACAGATAGACAGATAGACAGACATACAGACAGATCGCCAGACAGATAGATAGTCGGGAACGGGAACGGGAGCTTATATGACTACTTATATGAATGAAATGAGACGCTCCAGTAGTAAGGAAGGGTCTCTAGGCCTCGCAATGAGGCATAAAATACCTCACATTGAGACATGCGGTATGAGCCATGTCTCATTCTCGTCTCATGTCTCGTCTATGCCTCATGTCTCGTGGTGGGTGGGTTGTGGCCTGCCTCATGCCTTCCAGCTCCTGCCTCGTTTTTTAAGTGTCAGGTGTGGTTTTTAATCAGAGCATCGGGGTTAACAAGATCAACTGAACTCTGGCGCCAGGTTTGCTAATTGATTCAGAAGATGTCAGCCGGTGTAATGCATTAATTACTTCCCGTTTTGTATAGACGACATAAGAGGTGTCAGGTGGTCGACAAACAAGCGGAGTCGGATGGTAAAGTGAGTGCAGTCTCGGGCTTCAGGGTAGTGAGCAGGTTCGGTCTGACCAGGTAGGTTCGAGCTTAATAAAAACACGTGACATGCGTAGCTAGGTGGTCATTCGTAGTCATGGATCCTAGATGGAAACACCCGTTTACTTCCTTGATCGCAGGCCCAACGGGATGCGGTAATCCGTCTTTGTACAGCAGTTCCTGACGCATCTCACAGACATGGTCGTCCCGATGCCAGAGGAGATTATATGGTGCTACGGAGAATGGCAACCCATATACGAGACTATGAAGGGTGTTGTATTTAACGAGGGACTGCCCGACGTGGAAAAATGGACAGGTGATAGACGTCGGCTAGTGGTCATAGATGACCTAATGTCCGAGACAGATGATAGGGTAACCAAACTATTTACTAAGGGTAGTCATCATCGTAACCTCAGTGTCATGTATATAGTGCAGAACCTCTTTGGTAAGAACAAAGAACAAAGGACAATCAGTCTGAATTCTCATTACCTAGTCGTGTTTAAGAATCCTCGCGACGGGGCACAAATTACGAATCTGGCCAAACAGATGTATCCAGGCCGCGTGTCATATGTTCAAGATAGTTTTAAAGACGCGACAGCGACTCCACACGGGTATTTGTTATTCGACCTTCGACAGGAAACACCGGATCAGCTCCGCTTACGCAGTCGTATATTTCCTGACCAACACCAGGTTGTCTACGTCCCCAAGTAATATGTCCAATCGAGTGAAACGTCACGGGGCTATGTTGCGCTTTCTGGGTGAGGCAAAGCCGGCTGCCGTAAAGGCCGTAATTAAAACGGCTTCCCCGGAGCTCGTCCAATCAATATGTGAATGCTGTCACAATGTCTTAAAAGGGAATGTTCCTCTGACCCCGAGTCAGAAGCGCCGGCTACAGCGACACAAAAACAGTCTCAGAGCGCTCACGGGTAAGAAACTGTCACTCAAGAAAAGGAAACAGATTCTCCAACAAGGTGGTTTCATTGGCGCCTTACTCGGCCCCATTTTAAATGTGCTGAAAAGCTTAGTGGGTTTGTAATGGCTAAGAAAATGCTCCTGATCGACCCTCGACTGCTAGAAAAACCCTATACACCACCCGACACACTAAATGATAGCCTGCGTGACTTGGACCAACAAATGCGACAAGTCTTGGAAAGTGAAGATTTACCACCGCGTGAAAAAGCCCGAGTATACCAACAAACCTTGCAACGGTACCTGAATCGACTAGATCAGTACAGACACAAGCCTTTAGGCCTAGTGGATATCAAGGAACAAACACCCGAAGTCAGGACTTTACCGGCAGCCATCGTCGAGACAGCCAGTCAAATAGCCGAGACACCTAGTCAGCCTATTCAAGTAAGCGAGCCTAAGAGTCAAGTAACTATCCACAACCCATTAACAGTCAAAAGTCAACTAGTCGAGACCACTCCGCCGTATAAGCTCAGGCGAAGCAAGAAAAAGAGTAGGATACCTACACCCAAGTGGGAAAAATGGCCGCGCAATTAAGAAAGTATTACTATGACCCTAAGAAACCCGGAGCCTATGGAGGGGCCTCCGCCTTAAAACGAAACACTAAACTGAAGAAAATAGAGGCTTGGTTACGACATCAGGACACGTATACCTTGCATAAACCGATCCGTCGTCGTTTTCAGAGACGGCAGACCATAACGGGTGGGATAAATCAACAGTTTCAAGCCGATTTGATAGATATGAGACTATTAAAAAGAGACAACGATGGGTTGTCGTATCTCGTGACGTGCATCGATGTGTTTAGTAAATATGCCTGGGCCATTCCAATCCAGAAGAAAACGGGGAAAGCGCTGGTGGAGGCTGTGAGTAAAATCTTTGAGGATAGACAGCCGATAAATTTTCAGACCGACAAAGGTTCAGAATTTGTCAACCAGACCTTCTTAAAATTTCTGAAAGATCGAGGTGTGCATTTCTTTACAACCGAGAATGAAGACATTAAGGCGGCTATAGTGGAAAGATTCAACCGGACCCTGAAAGAAAAAATGTGGCGCTATTTCACCAAGACCAATGCACTGCGCTACGTTGACGTCATAGATAAACTGATCAGAAACTACAACAATTCGTATCACAGAAGTATTCGCATGGCTCCCAGACAAGTCAACTATACTAATCAAGAAGATGTGTGGTATAACTTGTACAGTAAGACAGACGTGTCGAGAAAAGTACATTTTACACCCGGGGACCGAGTCAGACTGGCGCAACCCAAACAACCTTTTAAAAAGGGTTATATGCCGTCGTGGACAGAAGAATTATTTACCGTCAGTCGCATAAACCAGACCAGTCCGGTGACATATGTACTAAAAGACGATTCGGGGGCAGAACTACAAGGATCATTCTACCGCGAAGAACTGCAAGCAGTCGGAGATAAACAGGTGTATCGGGTTGAATCGATCTTACAAGAAAGGCGAACGAGAGGTGGTGGTAAAGAGTATTTAGTGAAATGGTTTGGATATAATTCGTCATTCAATAGTTGGGTCTCAGACCTAACTAGATACCGAGACTAAATGGACGAAGACATTGTAGAAACTACTGTACTGCGCCCACAAAATAACTCACCTAGCGAAAGAACCTCATTCTGGCCGTTTTTTGGTCAACGCGTGCCGCGAACAGAGATTGTCTTCTTCTGTCAGATGGTAGTTATATATACCATCATTGCTGTATCACTATTCAATCTGTCTCGAGGCGACGTCGAAGCAACCGAGGGTAAGGTGTGGATTGCGCTAATGAGTAGTTGTCTGGGTTACATGTTACCTAACCCTAAACTATGAGTTTCTACGTGACATTACCGAGCAACGCTTCACCGAATATGTTTCCCAACAACACTCCAGGTCACTATTTCGTCAAGTTACCGCAGACTATTGAGGTGAGTCAACAATACGAAGTGGGTCTGGCCGAAATTCAATTTCCCAACTACTACTGCAACGTGCTAGAGAATGAAGTCTGGATAAGATACACCGCACCCAATGGAGAAGTAGTAAGAAAGACATGTCCCCCAGGTCTCTACAACTCACCAGACACATTTATAGCTGCGCTGAATCGACTAATGAAAGATCGGAAGGTGGACGACCAGCTCTGTGTTCTATTCCATTTCAACAAGGCAGCAAAGAAAGTCAGTGTAAAAATACTCGAGCATGGGGCCACTGTTACCTTTAGTGAAAAGTTGCATGAGATATTAGATATAATTGAAGCTGAAGGGGGGATAGATGTAAATAACGATCTGCAAAATGTCTACGTCTACTGCGATCTCATAGCGGCAAGACCAGTCGATGACGTCATGGTCCCACTACTAAGAACGGTCCCGATCATGAATCAGCTCTCGAACTCGGTGTTTCGCGCCTACGACAAACCCCACTATGTCCCACTGAGTCGGTACTCCTTCGACATGGTGGAAATCCTTTTAACCACCGATACGGGCACAACGATCTCATTTACAGCTGGAACTTCAGTGCTAACGCGAAATTTTCGCACTCGGAAACAGTCAGACCTGGAATAATGGTGAAATACGTGGCGCTACGTCGAAATCCCAAACTGTACGAAGACTTTTACTGCAACCAAGCTGGACATGGCATGCCAGTGTTTGTGGGTGGTCGGAGTCAGAGAGGACGTGGTATCGGTAGTTTCTTCAGTGGTCTCGGTCGCACGATTCTACCCTGGTTAAAGACAGGCGGTAAGGCCTTACTCAGAGAAGGTGTCGGTACCGGACTGAAAGTGGCCCAAGACGCCTTAGCTGGTAGGAATGTTGGGGAAGCCTTTAAAGAACACGCTAAGCAAGCCGGTCAGCGCTTACTGAAAGGAGCTGTCGAGCATGTTAGCCAATCAGGTAGCGGTATTAGAAGAAAGAGACGGGCAGCGCCACCTGGTAAACCTAGTAAACGTATAAAACTAACCCCCGCAGATCGCCGAGCTCATAAGAAGAAGTATTCGGATATCTTCGCATAATGGCTCTGATTCACCCCAACTCTTGTGAGTGTCTTCATTCTGGTCTGGATCTGTTCACTGTGCCTCCCACACAGACGGCGGTAGAAGAGGGGCAGTGTGTGGAGATACACCCACTCGCGTCACTAGCTCCAGGCGCACCTATAGAATTTACCATGTCTGGTGCCAGTGAAGAGTATCTGGACCTGTTTAACACTTTCTTACACGTCAGAGCTAAAGTCACACTACCCAATGGTGACAAACTACCACCCACGGCCGACGTCGCTCCAATCAACTATTACCTCCACAGTCTGTTTTCTCAAGTAGACGTCTCACTCAACGACACGCTAATCACCCCCAGTGAAAATACATACCCGTATAGAGCCTACTTGGAGGCCACTCTGAACCATGGAGAGGAAGCCAAGAAAAGTCATCTCTCAGCAGCCCTCTATTACTATGATACAGCCAAGTTTCTCCATGAGACTCAAGGTGATAACAACAAAGGATTAAAAACAAGACGAGAACTAGCCAGTGAGAGTCAAGAAATAGATATGATGGGTCGACTACACGCCGACATTTTTGTGCAAGACCGCTACATTATAAACGGCGTGGATGTGAAAATTAAGCTGACCCCTTCGAAATCCACCTTTAACCTCTTGGCCCCAGACGGTGCTGTTGGTTATTCATCTATTATAACACATGCCACTCTGGTGGTTCGTAAAGCCAAACTAAATCCGGCCATCGCTCTCGCCCATGAGAAAGCCTTGATGAGAGCCAACGCGAAACTACCGATCAAGCGTGTGGTATTGAAAACACTAGCTATCCCACAAGGAATGCTATCTCATACCCAAGACAATCTGTTTATGAGTCAAACACCCACTCGTATAGTGATTGGTCTTATTACATCAGCCGCCTTTAACGGTACCTTCAAGACTAATCCTTATAATTTTCAAACCTTTGGACTGACGTATCTGAACGTAACTGTCGATGGACGATCGGCCACCAGCAAACCGTTAACCATTGACTTTGAACGTAATCAATACGTACGAGCCTTTTTTGGTACCAATCTAGCCATGGGTCTGGTGGGTAAAGACGCCGGTAATTCAATTGATTATACACAGTATAAACATGGCTATACTCTGTATGCCTTTGACCTGAGTCCCAGTTTACTGGACGGAGATCAGTTTGAGATGCCGAGGACCGGTCCTCTAACACTCGAATTTAAGTTTAATACACCCACCCCAGAACCATTACAAGTTATCGTCTACGCCGAGCACGACGGAATAATTGAAATTTCCAAGACCAGACAAGTACTAACAGATTACGCGTCATAATGGATACAGAACAGATTACCCACATACTGTTAGCTGATAGGTATGTTCGCCGGGTCCAGATCAGAGTATGTGCTCGCGATCAGTTGCCTAGACAAATAGATAGAACTAAACCAGTTGCTTTGGTGGTAAACACAGACCCTAGTAATCAACCTGGGTCCCACTGGGTTGCTCTGTATTATGACGGGTTAGGCAAATATGAATACTTTGATTCTTTTGGTTTACCACCCTTACATCCCGACATAATAAAATTTGTGGAGAAACATTCGGTTAGACCGCTAATGTACAATACGCGTGTCTTACAGGATGTACTGAGTAACACCTGTGGTCTTTACGCTATCTATTTCATCAAGCGGAAATGTCGTGGGGCGAGTATGCCGCGTATTCTGCAGGTGTTTTCAAATAAACAAAGGGTCAATGACCGGCTTGTAGGTCGATTAGTCAACCCGGCCAGAAAGGTCACGCAGCTGTTGCCAGTTAATGTAGGTCAACTGGTTTTGAATAGTTCTCGTTGAAACCGGTTTATCAGTGGCTCAACCACGGGTATATAAACCCGTGGTTGGTAACACTCGGTTATTGTGAACCGAAGATGACTACCGAACTCAAGACCGTGCCTGCCAACTGCGTCTATATGACTCGTGGCGGTGAAACTGTTAGACCCGTGGGGGATGGTGTCAAGGCAGTATTTGTTTCATCGTTCAGAGGTGCGACTACATTGCATGTTCGCCGCTTCTTTGGGGAATCTGATAAAAAGTATCCCACCAAGCAGGGTCTGACATTTACTCGACAGGAATACGAGCAATTGATATCGATGCAAAGTGGGATTCTAGCTGATTTTGACAGACTCGCAACCGTGCCAGGTATTAACAGTGTTCAAGTCAAACAATTCACTAACCAACGTAAACCAGGGACTAAGCGTGTTCAAGCCAAGCCAGTCACTAATGATGTACAAGTCCAACCAGACTACCAAGCCGCCAACATTTATCCCGTCTACAGTATTCAACCAACCTACCAGATGTGTGACGATTTAAATAACCAGATGTCAACCTACCCAGCAGGCGATAACTACACAGCCAATGACAACTATCCCAATATGTTTGATGTACCCGACAGCCAGATGTTTAATGGTCAACCAACCTATAGCCCGATGTGTGAGCAGAGCCCACCAGCAAAGAGAGCAGCTACCGATGACCAAGCAGACAATTGTATAACACTAGGGGACCCAAGAAAGAAGAGACAACGTGTATAACTATTCGTCTATGAAAATAAAAAAGAAAAAACGAAAAACTTTGACTTTGTTATTTTTTTTTTTGGTTCCATTATTGTATATGTTTGTAGATCTGTTGTAGTCCAATGTATTGGTATCTCTTTGTGGTAATGTACGTGTGTGTATGTCTCTGTTCTTGTGTGATATTGTTCTTGTCTCACTGTACCACTGTGTGTGTGTTTTGTCTGTCTCAATTGGTCCACAGCTTTGAAATCATTCAACATTGATTCAACCTGACAAACAACCTGGTGCTACAAACCACGACGAAACAAGAAAGATGAACACAGGATGAAAACGGCATGAAAACAAGGCAAGAAAGAGATTAAAACGACAGTCATACCACTGAAATAAACAACAAACAAAGCAATATTGGTTTTCATAACTCTTTTATTTTTGAGCAAGTCCACTATGGGATACATATTCAATAGTGTACAAAATATATTCAACAAATATTACAATGGTAGAATATCACAATGTATATTTTCAGCGCATTCATTTACAAAACACCTTAAAACTTTTCAATCTTTTCACAAATAGTATTCAGTGAAAATCCAACAGGGGAAACATGTGACAGTTAACAACGGACAGAATCAATAACATAAAGTAACAAAGCATAAGCAATTTTATTGTCATAACACTCACTCAACATTTTGCAAATCATAAGCAATTTTATTGTCATAACACTCAACAGTTTGTAAATCATAATCAACGCTATATGAGGCTTTTAAACATATGTACATCAATATAAAAAAGTACAATGCTATGTAAACACACAAAAGTCTTTACATAGCATTGTACTTTTTTATATTGATGTACATATGTTTAAAAGCCTCATATAGCGTTGATTATGATTTACAAACTGTTGAGTGTTATGACAATAAAATTGCTTATGATTTGCAAAATGTTGAGTGAGTGTTATGACAATAAAATTGCTTATGCTTTGTTACTTTATGTTATTGATTCTGTCCGTTGTTAACTGTCACATGTTTCCCCTGTTGGATTTTCACTGAATACTATTTGTGAAAAGATTGAAAAGTTTTAAGGTGTTTTGTAAATGAATGCGCTGAAAATATACATTGTGATATTCTACCATTGTAATATTTGTTGAATATATTTTGTACACTATTGAATATGTATCCCATAGTGGACTTGCTCAAAAATAAAAGAGTTATGAAAACCAATATTGCTTTGTTTGTTGTTTATTTCAGTGGTATGACTGTCGTTTTAATCTCTTTCTTGCCTTGTTTTCATGCCGTTTTCATCCTGTGTTCATCTTTCTTGTTTCGTCGTGGTTTGTAGCACCAGGTTGTTTGTCAGGTTGAATCAATGTTGAATGATTTCAAAGCTGTGGACCAAGTGAGACAGACAAAACACACACACAGTGGTACAGTGAGACAAGAACAATATCACACAAGAACAGAGACATACACACACGTACATTACCACAAAGAGATACCAATACATTGGACTACAACAGATCTACAAACATATACAATAATGGAACAAAAAAAAAAAAAATAACAAAGTCAAAGTTTTTCGTTTTTTCTTTTTTATTTTCATAGACGAATAGTTATACACGTTGTCTCTTCTTTCTTGGGTCCCCTAGTGTTATACAATTGTCTGCTTGGTCATCGGTAGCTGCTCTCTTTGCTGGTGGGCTCTGCTCACACATCGGGCTATAGGTTGGTTGACCATTAAACATCTGGCTGTCGGGTACATCAAACATATTGGGATAGTTGTCATTGGCTGTGTAGTTATCGCCTGCTGGGTAGGTTGACATCTGGTTATTTAAATCGTCACACATCTGGTAGGTTGGTTGAATACTGTAGACGGGATAAATGTTGGCGGCTTGGTAGTCTGGTTGGACTTGTACATCATTAGTGACTGGCTTGGCTTGAACACGCTTAGTCCCTGGTTTACGTTGGTTAGTGAATTGTTTGACTTGAACACTGTTAATACCTGGCACGGTTGCGAGTCTGTCAAAATCAGCTAGAATCCCACTTTGCATCGATATCAATTGCTCGTATTCCTGTCGAGTAAATGTCAGACCCTGCTTGGTGGGATACTTTTTATCAGATTCCCCAAAGAAGCGGCGAACATGCAATGTAGTCGCACCTCTGAACGATGAAACAAATACTGCCTTGACACCATCCCCCACGGGTCTAACAGTTTCACCGCCACGAGTCATATAGACGCAGTTGGCAGGCACGGTCTTGAGTTCGGTAGTCATCTTCGGTTCACAATAACCGAGTGTTACCAACCACGGGTTTATATACCCGTGGTTGAGCCACTGATAAACCGGTTTCAATGAGAACTATTCAAAACCAGTTGACCTACATTAACTGGCAACAGCTGCGTGACCTTTCTGGCCGGGTTGACTAATCGACCTACAAGCCGGTCATTGACCCTTTGTTTATTTGAAAACACCTGCAGAATACGCGGCATACTCGCCCCACGACATTTCCGCTTGATGAAATAGATAGCGTAAAGACCACAGGTGTTACTCAGTACATCCTGTAAGACACGCGTATTGTACATTAGCGGTCTAACCGAATGTTTCTCCACAAATTTTATTATGTCGGGATGTAAGGGTGGTAAACCAAAAGAATCAAAGTATTCATATTTGCCTAACCCGTCATAATACAGAGCAACCCAGTGGGACCCAGGTTGATTACTAGGGTCTGTGTTTACCACCAAAGCAACTGGTTTAGTTCTATCTATTTGTCTAGGCAACTGATCGCGAGCACATACTCTGATCTGGACCCGGCGAACATATCTATCAGCTAACAGTATGTGGGTAATCTGTTCTGTATCCATTATGACGCGTAATCTGTTAGTACTTGTCTGGTCTTGGAAATTTCAATTATTCCGTCGTGCTCGGCGTAGACGATAACTTGTAATGGTTCTGGGGTGGGTGTATTAAACTTAAATTCGAGTGTTAGAGGACCGGTCCTCGGCATCTCAAATTGATCTCCGTCCAGTAAACTGGGACTCAGGTCAAAGGCATACAGAGTATAGCCATGTTTATACTGTGTATAATCAATTGAATTACCGGCGTCTTTACCCACCAGACCCATGGCTAGATTGGTACCAAAAAAGGCTCGTACGTATTGATTACGTTCAAAGTCAATGGTTAACGGTTTGCTGGTGGCCGATCGTCCATCGGCAGTTACGTTCAGATACGTCAGTCCAAAGGTTTGAAAATTATAAGGATTAGCCTTGAAGGTACCGTTAAAGGCGGCTGATGTAATAAGACCAATCACTATACGAGTGGGTGTTTGACTCATAAACAGATTGTCTTGGGTATGAGATAGCATTCCTTGTGGGATAGCTAGTGTTTTCAATACCACACGCTTGATCGGTAGTTTCGCGTTGGCTCTCATCAAGGCTTTCTCATGGGCGAGAGCGATGGCCGGATTTAGTTTGGCTTTACGAACCACCAGAGTGGCATGTGTTATAATAGATGAATAACCAACAGCACCGTCTGGGGCCAAGAGGTTAAAGGTGGATTTCGAAGGGGTCAGCTTAATTTTCACATCCACGCCGTTTATAATGTAGCGGTCTTGCACAAAAATGTCGGCGTGTAGTCGACCCATCATATCTATTTCTTGACTCTCACTGGCTAGTTCTCGTCTTGTTTTTAATCCTTTGTTGTTATCACCTTGAGTCTCATGGAGAAACTTGGCTGTATCATAGTAATAGAGGGCTGCTGAGAGATGACTTTTCTTGGCTTCCTCTCCATGGTTCAGAGTGGCCTCCAAGTAGGCTCTATACGGGTATGTATTTTCACTGGGGGTGATTAGCGTGTCGTTGAGTGAGACGTCTACTTGAGAAAACAGACTGTGGAGGTAATAGTTGATTGGAGCGACGTCGGCCGTGGGTGGTAGTTTGTCACCATTGGGTAGTGTGACTTTAGCTCTGACGTGTAAGAAAGTGTTAAACAGGTCCAGATACTCTTCACTGGCACCAGAGATGGTAAATTCTATAGGTGCGCCTGGAGCTAGTGACGCGAGTGGGTGTATCTCCACACACTGCCCCTCTTCTACCGCCGTCTGTGTGGGAGGCACAGTGAACAGATCCAGACCAGAATGAAGACACTCACAAGAGTTGGGGTGAATCAGAGCCATTATGCGAAGATATCCGAATACTTCTTCTTATGAGCTCGGCGAGCTGCGGGGGTTAGTTTTATACGTTTACTAGGTTTACCAGGTGGCGCTGCCCGTCTCTTTCTTCTAATACCGCTACCTGATTGGCTAACATGCTCGACAGCTCCTTTCAGTAAGCGCTGACCGGCTTGCTTAGCGTGTTCTTTAAAGGCTTCCCCAACATTCCTACCAGCTAAGGCGTCTTGGGCCACTTTCAGTCCGGTACCGACACCTTCTCTGAGTAAGGCCTTACCGCCTGTCTTTAACCAGGGTAGAATCGTGCGACCGAGACCACTGAAGAAACTACCGATACCACGTCCTCTCTGACTCCGACCACCCACAAACACTGGCATGCCATGTCCAGCTTGGTTGCAGTAAAAGTCTTCGTACAGTTTGGGATTTCGTCGTAGCGCCACGTATTTCACCATTATTCCAGGTCTGACTGTTTCCGAGTGCGAAAATGTAGCGTTAGCACTGAAGTTCCAGCTGTAAATGAGATCGTTGTGCCCGTATCGGTGGTTAAAAGGATTTCCACCATGTCGAAGGAGTACCGACTCAGTGGGACATAGTGGGGTTTGTCGTAGGCGCGAAACACCGAGTTCGAGAGCTGATTCATGATCGGGACCGTTCTTAGTAGTGGGACCATGACGTCATCGACTGGTCTTGCCGCTATGAGATCGCAGTAGACGTAGACATTTTGCAGATCGTTATTTACATCTATCCCCCCTTCAGCTTCAATTATATCTAATATCTCATGCAACTTTTCACTAAAGGTAACAGTGGCCCCGGGCTCGAGTATTTTTACACTGACTTTCTTTGCTGCCTTGTTGAAATGGAATAGAACACAGAGCTGGTCGTCCACCTTCCGATCTTTCATTAGTCGATTCAGCGCAGCTATAAATGTGTCTGGTGAGTTGTAGAGACCTGGGGGACATGTCTTTCTTACTACTTCTCCATTGGGTGCGGTGTATCTTATCCAGACTTCATTCTCTAGCACGTTGCAGTAGTAGTTGGGAAATTAAATTTCGGCCAGACCCACTTCGTATTGTTGACTCACCTCAATAGTCTGCGGTAACTTGACGAAATAGTGACCTGGAGTGTTGTTGGGAAACATATTCGGTGAAGCGTTGCTCGGTAATGTCACGTAGAAACTCATAGTTTAGGGTTAGGTAACATGTAACCCAGACAACTACTCATTAGCGCAATCCACACCTTACCCTCGGTTGCTTCGACGTCGCCTCGAGACAGATTGAATAGTGATACAGCAATGATGGTATATATAACTACCATCTGACAGAAGAAGACAATCTCTGTTCGCGGCACGCGTTGACCAAAAAACGGCCAGAATGAGGTTCTTTCGCTAGGTGAGTTATTTTGTGGGCGCAGTACAGTAGTTTCTACAATGTCTTCGTCCATTTAGTCTCGGTATCTAGTTAGGTCTGAGACCCAACTATTGAATGACGAATTATATCCAAACCATTTCACTAAATACTCTTTACCACCACCTCTCGTTCGCCTTTCTTGTAAGATCGATTCAACCCGATACACCTGTTTATCTCCGACTGCTTGCAGTTCTTCGCGGTAGAATGATCCTTGTAGTTCTGCCCCCGAATCGTCTTTTAGTACATATGTCACCGGACTGGTCTGGTTTATGCGACTGACGGTAAATAATTCTTCTGTCCACGACGGCATATAACCCTTTTTAAAAGGTTGTTTGGGTTGCGCCAGTCTGACTCGGTCCCCGGGTGTAAAATGTACTTTTCTCGACACGTCTGTCTTACTGTACAAGTTATACCACACATCTTCTTGATTAGTATAGTTGACTTGTCTGGGAGCCATGCGAATACTTCTGTGATACGAATTGTTGTAGTTTCTGATCAGTTTATCTATGACGTCAACGTAGCGCAGTGCATTGGTCTTGGTGAAATAGCGCCACATTTTTTCTTTCAGGGTCCGGTTGAATCTTTCCACTATAGCCGCCTTAATGTCTTCATTCTCGGTTGTAAAGAAATGCACACCTCGATCTTTCAGAAATTTTAAGAAGGTCTGGTTGACAAATTCTGAACCTTTGTCGGTCTGAAAATTTATCGGCTGTCTATCCTCAAAGATTTTACTCACAGCCTCCACCAGCGCTTTCCCCGTTTTCTTCTGGATTGGAATGGCCCAGGCATATTTACTAAACACATCGATGCACGTCACGAGATACGACAACCCATCGTTGTCTCTTTTTAATAGTCTCATATCTATCAAATCGGCTTGAAACTGTTGATTTATCCCACCCGTTATGGTCTGCCGTCTCTGAAAACGACGACGGATCGGTTTATGCAAGGTATACGTGTCCTGATGTCGTAACCAAGCCTCTATTTTCTTCAGTTTAGTGTTTCGTTTTAAGGCGGAGGCCCCTCCATAGGCTCCGGGTTTCTTAGGGTCATAGTAATACTTTCTTAATTGCGCGGCCATTTTTCCCACTTGGGTGTAGGTATCCTACTCTTTTTCTTGCTTCGCCTGAGCTTATACGGCGGAGTGGTCTCGACTAGTTGACTTTTGACTGTTAATGGGTTGTGGATAGTTACTTGACTCTTAGGCTCGCTTACTTGAATAGGCTGACTAGGTGTCTCGGCTATTTGACTGGCTGTCTCGACGATGGCTGCCGGTAAAGTCCTGACTTCGGGTGTTTGTTCCTTGATATCCACTAGGCCTAAAGGCTTGTGTCTGTACTGATCTAGTCGATTCAGGTACCGTTGCAAGGTTTGTTGGTATACTCGGGCTTTTTCACGCGGTGGTAAATCTTCACTTTCCAAGACTTGTCGCATTTGTTGGTCCAAGTCACGCAGGCTATCATTTAGTGTGTCGGGTGGTGTATAGGGTTTTTCTAGCAGTCGAGGGTCGATCAGGAGCATTTTCTTAGCCATTACAAACCCACTAAGCTTTTCAGCACATTTAAAATGGGGCCGAGTAAGGCGCCAATGAAACCACCTTGTTGGAGAATCTGTTTCCTTTTCTTGAGTGACAGTTTCTTACCCGTGAGCGCTCTGAGACTGTTTTTGTGTCGCTGTAGCCGGCGCTTCTGACTCGGGGTCAGAGGAACATTCCCTTTTAAGACATTGTGACAGCATTCACATATTGATTGGACGAGCTCCGGGGAAGCCGTTTTAATTACGGCCTTTACGGCAGCCGGCTTTGCCTCACCCAGAAAGCGCAACATAGCCCCGTGACGTTTCACTCGATTGGACATATTACTTGGGGACGTAGACAACCTGGTGTTGGTCAGGAAATATACGACTGCGTAAGCGGAGCTGATCCGGTGTTTCCTGTCGAAGGTCGAATAACAAATACCCGTGTGGAGTCGCTGTCGCGTCTTTAAAACTATCTTGAACATATGACACGCGGCCTGGATATATCTGTTTGGCCAGATTCGTAATTTGTGCCCCGTCGCGAGGATTCTTAAACACGACTAGGTAATGAGAATTCAGACTGATTGTCCTTTGTTCTTTGTTCTTACCAAAGAGGTTCTGCACTATATACATGACACTGAGGTTACGATGATGACTACCCTTAGTAAATAGTTTGGTTACCCTATCATCTGTCTCGGACATTAGGTCATCTATGACCACTAGCCGACGTCTATCACCTGTCCATTTTTCCACGTCGGGCAGTCCCTCGTTAAATACAACACCCTTCATAGTCTCGTATATGGGTTGCCATTCTCCGTAGCACCATATAATCTCCTCTGGCATCGGGACGACCATGTCTGTGAGATGCGTCAGGAACTGCTGTACAAAGACGGATTTACCGCATCCCGTTGGGCCTGCGATCAAGGAAGTAAACGGGTGTTTCCATCTAGGATCCATGACTACGAATGACCACCTAGCTACGCATGTCACGTGTTTTTATTAAGCTCGAACCTACCTGGTCCGACCGAACCTGCTCACTACCCTGAAGCCCGAGACTGCACTCACTTTACCATCCGACTCCGCTTGTTTGTCGACCACCTGACACCTCTTATGTCGTCTATACAAAACGGGAAGTAATTAATGCATTACACCGGCTGACATCTTCTGAATCAATTAGCAAACCTGGCGCCAGAGTTCAGTTGATCTTGTTAACCCCGATGCTCTGATTAAAAACCACACCTGACACTTAAAAAACGAGGCAGGAGCTGGAAGGCATGAGGCAGGCCACAACCCACCCACCACGAGACATGAGGCATAGACAAGACATGAGACGAGAATGAGACATGGCTCATACCGCATGTCTCAATATGAGGTATTTTATGCCTCATTGCGAGGCCTAGAGACCCTTCCTTACTACTACATGCAATGTAGTCGCACCTCTGAACGATGAAACAAATACTGCCTTGACACCATCCCCCACGGGTCTAACAGTTTCACCGCCACGAGTCATATAGACGCAGTTGGCAGGCACGGTCTTGAGTTCGGTAGTCATCTTCGGTTCACAATAACCGAGTGTTACCAACCACGGGTTTATATACCCGTGGTTGAGCCACTGATAAACCGGTTTCAACGAGAACTATTCAAAACCAGTTGACCTACATTAACTGGCAACAGCTGCGTGACCTTTCTGGCCGGGTTGACTAATCGACCTACAAGCCGGTCATTGACCCTTTGTTTATTTGAAAACACCTGCAGAATACGCGGCATACTCGCCCCACGACATTTCCGCTTGATGAAATAGATAGCGTAAAGACCACAGGTGTTACTCAGTACATCCTGTAAGACACGCGTATTGTACATTAGCGGTCTAACCGAATGTTTCTCCACAAATTTTATTATGTCGGGATGTAAGGGTGGTAAACCAAAAGAATCAAAGTATTCATATTTGCCTAACCCGTCATAATAC
Source organism: Cepaea hortensis (assembly GCA_963921405.1). NCBI lineage: Eukaryota > Metazoa > Mollusca > Gastropoda > Stylommatophora > Helicidae > Cepaea > Cepaea hortensis. The sequence continues at coordinate 21,972,407 of OY992878.1, read as the reverse complement.
AGAGCAACCCAGTGGGACCCAGGTTGATTACTAGGGTCTGTGTTTACCACCAAAGCAACTGGTTTAGTTCTATCTATTTGTCTAGGCAACTGATCGCGAGCAAATACTCTGATCTGGACCCGGCGAACATATCTATCAGCTAACAGTATGTGGGTAATCTGTTCTGTATCCATTATGACGCGTAATCTGTTAGTACTTGTCTGGTCTTGGAAATTTCAATTATTCCGTCGTGCTCGGCGTAGACGATAACTTGTAATGGTTCTGGGGTGGGTGTATTAAACTTAAATTCGAGTGTTAGAGGACCGGTCCTCGGCATCTCAAACTGATCTCCGTCCAGTAAACTGGGACTCAGGTCAAAGGCATACAGAGTATAGCCATGTTTATACTGTGTATAATCAATTGAATTACCGGCGTCTTTACCCACCAGACCCATGGCTAGATTGGTACCAAAAAAGGCTCGTACGTATTGATTACGTTCAAAGTCAATGGTTAACGGTTTGCTGGTGGCCGATCGTCCATCGACAGTTACGTTCAGATACGTCAGTCCAAAGGTTTGAAAATTATAAGGATTAGCCTTGAAGGTACCGTTAAAGGCGGCTGATGTAATAAGACCAATCACTATACGAGTGGGTGTTTGACTCATAAACAGATTGTCTTGGGTATGAGATAGCATTCCTTGTGGGATAGCTAGTGTTTTCAATACCACACGCTTGATCGGTAGTTTCGCGTTGGCTCTCATCAAGGCTTTCTCATGGGCGAGAGCGATGGCCACCAGAGTGGCATGTGTTATAATAGATGAATAACCAACAGCACCGTCTGGGGCCAAGAGGTTAAAGGTGGATTTCGAAGGGGTCAGCTTAATTTTCACATCCACGCCGTTTATAATGTAGCGGTCTTGCACAAAAATGTCGGCGTGTAGTCGACCCATCATATCTATTTCTTGACTCTCACTGGCTAGTTCTCGTCTTGTTTTTAATCCTTTGTTGTTATCACCTTGAGTCTCATGGAGAAACTTGGCTGTATCATAGTAATAGAGGGCTGATGAGAGATGACTTTTCTTGGCTTCCTCTCCATGGTTCAGAGTGGCCTCCAAGTAGGCTCTATACGGGTATGTATTTTCACTGGGGGTGATTAGCGTGTCGTTGAGTGAGACGTCTACTTGAGAAAACAGACTGTGGAGGTAATAGTTGATTGGAGCGACGTCGGCCGTGGGTGGTAGTTTGTCACCATTGGGTAGTGTGACTTTAGCTCTGACGTGTAAGAAAGTGTTAAACAGGTCCAGATACTCTTCACTGGCACCAGAGATGGTAAATTCTATAGGTGCGCCTGGAGCTAGTGACGCGAGTGGGTGTATCTCCACACACTGCCCCTCTTCTACCGCCGTCTGTGTGGGAGGCACAGTGAACAGATCCAGACCAGAATGAAGACACTCACAAGAGTTGGGGTGAATCAGAGCCATTATGCGAAGATATCCGAATACTTCTTCTTATGAGCTCGGCGAGCTGCGGGGGTTAGTTTTATACGTTTACTAGGTTTACCAGGTGGCGCTGCCCGTCTCTTTCTTCTAATACCGCTACCTGATTGGCTAACATGCTCGACAGCTCCTTTCAGTAAGCGCTGACCGGCTTGCTTAGCGTGTTCTTTAAAGGCTTCCCCAACATTCCTACCAGCTAAGGCGTCTTGGGCCACTTTCAGTCCGGTACCGACACCTTCTCTGAGTAAGGCCTTACCGCCTGTCTTTAACCAGGGTAGAATCGTGCGACCGAGACCACTGAAGAAACTACCGATACCACGTCCTCTCTGACTCCGACCACCCACAAACACTGGCATGCCATGTCCAGCTTGGTTGCAGTAAAAGTCTTCGTACAGTTTGGGATTTCGACGTAGCGCCACGTATTTCACCATTATTCCAGGTCTGACTGTTTCCGAGTGCAAAAATGTAGCGTTAGCACTGAAGTTCCAGCTGTAAATGAGATCGTTGTGCCCGTATCGGTGGTTAAAAGGATTTCCACCATGTCGAAGGAGTACCGACTCAGTGGGACATAGTGGGGTTTGTCGTAGGCGCGAAACACCGAGTTCGAGAGCTGATTCATGATCGGGACCGTTCTTAGTAGTGGGACCATGACGTCTCCGACTGGTCTTGCCGCTATGAGATCGCAGTAGACGTAGACATTTTGCAGATCGTTATTTACATCTATCCCCCCTTCAGCTTCAATTATATCTAATATCTCATGCAACTTTTCACTAAAGGTAACAGTGGCCCCGGGCTCGAGTATTTTTACACTGACTTTCTTTGCTGCCTTGTTGAAATGGAATAGAACACAGAGCTGGTCGTCCACCTTCCGATCTTTCATTAGTCGATTCAGCGCAGCTATAAATGTGTCTGGTGAGTTGTAGAGACCTGGGGGACATGTCTTTCTTACTACTTCTCCATTGGGTGCGGTGTATCTTATCCAGACTTCATTCTCTAGCACGTTGCAGTAGTAGTTGGGAAATTGAATTTCGGCCAGACCCACTTCGTATTGTTGACTCACCTCAATAGTCTGCGGTAACTTGACGAAATAGTGACCTGGAGTGTTGTTGGGAAACATATTCGGTGAAGCGTTGCTCGGTAATGTCACGTAGAAACTCATAGTTTAGGGTTAGGTAACATGTAACCCAGACAACTACTCATTAGCGCAATCCACACCTTACCCTCGGTTGCTTCGACGTCGCCTCGAGACAGATTGAATAGTGATACAGCAATGATGGTATATATAACTACCATCTGACAGAAGAAGACAATCTCTGTTCGCGGCACGCGTTGACCAAAAAACGGCCAGAATGAGGTTCTTTCGCTAGGTGAGTTATTTTGTGGGCGCAGTACAGTAGTTTCTACAATGTCTTCGTCCATTTAGTCTCGGTATCTAGTTAGGTCTGAGACCCAACTATTGAATGACGAATTATATCCAAACCATTTCACTAAATACTCTTTACCACCACCTCTCGTTCGCCTTTCTTGTAAGATCGATTCAACCCGATACACCTGTTTATCTCCGACTGCTTGCAGTTCTTCGCGGTAGAATGATCCTTGTAGTTCTGCCCCCGAATCGTCTTTTAGTACATATGTCACCGGACTGGTCTGGTTTATGCGACTGACGGTAAATAATTCTTCTGTCCACGACGGCATATAACCCTTTTTAAAAGGTTGTTTGGGTTGCGCCAGTCTGACTCGGTCCCCGGGTGTAAAATGTACTTTTCTCGACACGTCTGTCTTACTGTACAAGTTATACCACACATCTTCTTGATTAGTATAGTTGACTTGTCTGGGAGCCATGCGAATACTTCTGTGATACGAATTGTTGTAGTTTCTGATCAGTTTATCTATGACGTCAACGTAGCGCAGTGCATTGGTCTTGGTGAAATAGCGCCACATTTTTTCTTTCAGGGTCCGGTTGAATCTTTCCACTATAGCCGCCTTAATGTCTTCATTCTCGGTTGTAAAGAAATGCACACCTCGATCTTTCAGAAATTTTAAGAAGGTCTGGTTGACAAATTCTGAACCTTTGTCGGTCTGAAAATTTATCGGCTGTCTATCCTCAAAGATTTTACTCACAGCCTCCACCAGCGCTTTCCCCGTTTTCTTCTGGATTGGAATGGCCCAGGCATATTTACTAAACACATCGATGCACGTCACGAGATACGACACCCCATCGTTGTCTCTTTTTAATAGTCTCATATCTATCAAATCGGCTTGAAACTGTTGATTTATCCCACCCGTTATGGTCTGCCGTCTCTGAAAACGACGACGGATCGGTTTATGCAAGGTATACGTGTCCTGATGTCGTAACCAAGCCTCTATTTTCTTCAGTTTAGTGTTTCGTTTTAAGGCGGAGGCCCCTCCATAGGCTCCGGGTTTCGTAGGGTCATAGTAATACTTTCTTAATTGCGCGGCCATTTTTCCCACTTGGGTGTAGGTATCCTACTCTTTTTCTTGCTTCGCCTGAGCTTATACGGCGGTGTGGTCTCGACTAGTTGACTTTTGACTGTTAATGGGTTGTGGATAGTTACTTGACTCTTAGGCTCGCTTACTTGAATAGGCTGACTAGGTGTCTCGGCTATTTGACTGGCTGTCTCGACGATGGCTGCCGGTAAAGTCCTGACTTCGGGTGTTTGTTCCTTGATATCCACTAGGCCTAAAGGCTTGTGTCTGTACTGATCTAGTCGATTCAGGTACCGTTGCAAGGTTTGTTGGTATACTCGGGCTTTTTCACGCGGTGGTAAATCTTCACTTTCCAAGACTTGTCGCATTTGTTGGTCCAAGTCACGCAGGCTATCATTTAGTGTGTCGGGTGGTGTATAGGGTTTTTCTAGCAGTCGAGGGTCGATCAGGAGCATTTTCTTAGCCATTACAAACCCACTAAGCTTTTCAGCACATTTAAAATGGGGCCGAGTAAGGCGCCAATGAAACCACCTTGTTGGAGAATCTGTTTCCTTTTCTTGAGTGACAGTTTCTTACCCGTGAGCGCTCTGAGACTGTTTTTGTGTCGCTGTAGCCGGCGCTTCTGACTCGGGGTCAGAGGAACATTCCCTTTTAAGACATTGTGACAGCATTCACATATTGATTGGACGAGCTCCGGGGAAGCCGTTTTAATTACGGCCTTTACGGCAGCCGGCTTTGCCTCACCCAGAAAGCGCAACATAGCCCCGTGACGTTTCACTCGATTGGACATATTACTTGGGGACGTAGACAACTTGGTGTTGGTCAGGAAATATACGACTGCGTAAGCGGAGCTGATCCGGTGTTTCCTGTCGAAGGTCGAATAACAAATACCCGTGTGGAGTCGCTGTCGCGTCTTTAAAACTATCTTGAACATATGACACGCGGCCTGGATACATCTGTTTGGCCAGATTCGTAATTTGTGCCCCGTCGCGAGGATTCTTAAACACGACTAGGTAATGAGAATTCAGTCTGATTGTCCTTTGTTCTTTGTTCTTACCAAAGAGGTTCTGCACTATATACATGACACTGAGGTTACGATGATGACTACCCTTAGTAAATAGTTTGGTTACCCTATCATCTGTCTCGGACATTAGGTCATCTATGACCACTAGCCGACGTCTATCACCTGTCCATTTTTCCACGTCGGGCAGTCCCTCGTTAAATACAACACCCTTCATAGTCTCGTATATGGGTTGCCATTCTCCGTAGCACCATATAATCTCCTCTGGCATCGGGACGACCATGTCTGTGAGATGCGTCAGGAACTGCTGTACAAAGACGGATTTACCGCATCCCGTTGGGCCTGCGATCAAGGAAGTAAACGGGTGTTTCCATCTAGGATCCATGACTACGAATGACCACCTAGCTACGCATGTCACGTGTTTTTATTAAGCTCGAACCTACCTGGTCCGACCGAACCTGCTCACTACCCTGAAGCCCGAGACTGCACTCACTTTACCATCCGACTCCGCTTGTTTGTCGACCACCTGACACCTCTTATGTCGTCTATACAAAACGGGAAGTAATTAATGCATTACACCGGCTGACATCTTCTGAATCAATTAGCAAACCTGGCGCCAGAGTTCAGTTGATCTTGTTAACCCCGATGCTCTGATTAAAAACCACACCTGACACTTAAAAAACGAGGCAGGAGCTGGAAGGCATGAGGCAGGCCACAACCCACCCACCACGAGACATGAGGCATAGACGAGACATGAGACGAGAATGAGACATGGCTCATGTCTCAATATGAGGTATTTTATGCCTCATTGCGAGGCCTAGAGACCCTTCCTTACTACTCGCTCCCCACCAGATTCTGGGCGAAGACGGGCCGGGTCTGCTAGTTGGTCTATAAATATATGGGTTTGACACTGTTTCTTGGTGTGTCTTCAGGTGTGTTACATTGTCCTTTACTGTTACATATAATTAAAATGTAAAAATGCCGTGTTATCTTCAGAATACCAATGTCAGTTGCAAATATTTAAGAGAAAAATAGTTTTCTCAATGGAGAATTCGTGCTTTTCTTGTTCTTCTTATTCTTATTATTGTTGTTGTTGTTGTTGTTGTTGTTGTTGTTGTTGTTGTTGTTGTTGTTGTTGTTGTTCTTCTTCTTCTTCTTCTTCTTCTTCTTCTTCTTCTTCTTCTTCTTCTTCTTCTTCTTCTTCTTCTTCTTCTTCTTCTTCTTCTTCTTCTTCTTATTATTATTATTATTATTATTATTATTATTAATCTTCTTCTTCTTCTTCTTCTTCTTCTTCTTCTTCTTCTTCTTCTTCTTCTTCTTCTTCTTCTTCTTCTTCTTCTTCTTCTTCTTCTTCTTCTTATTATTATTATTATTATTATTATTATTAATCTTCTTCTTCTTCTTCTTCTTCTTCTTCTTCTTCTTCTTCTTCTTCTTCTTCTTCTTCTTCTTATTATTATTATTATTATTATTATTATTATTATTATTATTATTATTATTATTAATCTTCTTCTTCTTCTTCTTCTTCTTCTTCTTCTTCTTCTTCTTCTTCTTCTTCTTCTTCTTCTTCTTCTTCTTCTTCTTCTTCTTCTTCTTCTTCTTCTTCTTCTTCTTCTTCTTCTTCACGAGTTTGTTCTTTCAAATGTATACCGACAGACATGCTCTCGTAACATATTCAACAGTTATTTGTGGAATTCCTCTTTTGTTCCATAAAGTTTTGAATGCAGTGCCCTCTCACTAAACCAGATTCCCTTCTTACCTAGCTCTGCTGAGAGAAAATCCTAGAGAACATGCTCTGCATTTTGATCACGTTGCCCACACAAGAATACTGGTGAATCACACACATCAAGCCCTTACATATGCTTGTTTAATCTATTATGTCATGTCCGAAGCATTTACACGATGAACTGTCCATGCCAGTCAAGAAAATAATGTTGTCATTATTCGGTTAAGAAAATGAAAACAATGTTTTCCCTTAGTGTATTTGAATAACGCAGACACAAACCATAAACCAGGCAATAAATCGTACAGGTATGGTTTGTGTCTTCGTTATTCAAATTATTCGGTTCATTAAATGGACAATTTAAGATCAACATCCATATTTATTTATTTACCCTATGTTTATATCTTTGCCAAGAAATCACACACTGCCAAAGAAATACTTGGGTTGACTGCGACGACATTAAAGGATATGGAAGTAACTATATCTTATTACAGCAAATTTAGTCTTGAAAAGAAGTCTTAAAAGTCGAGAGGATCGATCTCACAGCACTGGGTTTTATCCCCTATGGCTCGGTCTCTTTCCGCAGGGCGACCCGCAGAAAGCATCGCACAAAACATGAACTCCGTAGCTCCGGTGACGACCCCGAGAAGTCTCCGAGAAAAATGCACTCGTGAACAGAAAGACGTAGTCCGCAATCGAACTCACAACCTTCGGAACGGGAGGCAGTTTGACCACTTCTCCAAATCACTGCCGAATTATGAGGTAACTTGGCCATTTCCTAGGCCACGAAGATTAACAATGTGGTGACAGTCACAAGCAAGTTAGCCGCATGTCCTCTGAAAAACTGTGCAATCAACCCCAAGATTTACTGACAGTTTGGGATTTTTAAGATAAATTTACGTTCAGTAGCTTGCCTTTTCTGAACGACCAACTCTCATAGCATTGTAAAAGTCAACGCAAGGCATTATGCTCCTTCGGCTGACTTTGAACGCTGTCAATCGGATCAGTGAAACTCCGCTTCCCAACCTCTAGGCCGCAGATCCTGACACTCACACATTATTTAGCTACTGTCAACTAGACAGTCCATAAATAAACATACATAGTGTTTGGCGCTCATAGAAGGAGAAGAAGGTAGCAGAGACTAGTGGACGCACTGGACAACATACAATTTGAAAGTATAGTAACCGACCGGGATTCGAACCTGTCACCTCCAAGTGACGACAGCGCCTCGCTGCAGGAACAAGTGTACTTCGATGCATGACCAATTTGATTTGTTGTCAACAACAATGGTGGAGGGGGCTGGATCGGGTGTCACTTGGATATTATACTAGGGTGCTTCAAATGGAAACCTTAGAAGTGTGATAGAAATTGCAATCACGGTGCCATTGTCTTGTAACCTGTCCAGATTGTTGTTAAGGATGTCAACAGTGTTAAGGACGTGACATTACGGTGCAGACGAACATGGTGATATCATAGGACAGTTCAAAGATGTCCGCCCCACTTTTGACATGCATGAAGGGGTGACATCTGTAGAAATTCATAGGCGACTGAATTGAATTGAATTAAATTGATCTTTATTTTCAAAGGGTAACAAATTGGAAGCGTAGGCCCGTCTTACATTCGGCCCTTCCAATCACTCATCTTTCGTTCATCAACAGTGCATGTTGCATTCACATAGGAAATAACAACATTGTCAAATGAATGTTGTAAGCATAAACAATGCATATTCTCATGTTACGTGGCACATCCCCCCTCCCACACACACATCTCGCACCAACCCACACACACACACATCCCTCACCTACTCACACATCATCCAACCGTACCCACACATCCCCACCCACCACACATCCTGCACTCACCACACATCCCCCACTCATCCCTCCATCCACTCACAGATCCCGTCACCAACCCAGACATCTCGCACCCACCCACACACACATCCCTCACCCACCCACACATACCCCAATACACTCAAGCTCACGCACACATACATGCTCCACCCACCCACACACCCTCCAACCACACACGCACATCCCGCACCAACACACACATATCCCTCACCCACTCACACATCAACCACCCATATCCACACATCTTTCCATCCACACACACATTTCTCCGCCCACCCACACATTTCACAACCACCTACACACCCCAACAACCACACACACACCCCCCACCGACACACATTCCCCCACCAACACACACATCTGCCACGCAAACACACATCCCCCACACACATCCCCCACCTACCAACACCCACAAATCCCCCATCCGCCAACACCCACACAGCGCACTACCCACCAACACCCACGCAAACACACCAACCCAAACACACATCCTCCTCCCACACATTCCTCCTCCCACACATCCCTCTCCCACCCTCAAGCCCCATCCATACTCACATACTCACTGAAGGTTCAGTATGGTGATGCATGTTTGTCAGTCTAGCAAGTATATGAGTGGAGTATAAAGTTTTAAAACGGCGTGACTAATATGACAGACTATTCGGTCCGATGAGGAGGTACATCAGGTGGTGTATGAGTGGTTATACACACGACCAAGAGAATATTTTTCTACAGGAATCCAGGCACTTTATCGTCGCTGCAGGATTTGCATTGAACTCAGTGGTGACCACATTGAAATATGATATATCTGTTCTGTAATTTTTCAAAATATATCACCACAAAATATGTTTCACGTTTTCATTTGAAGACCCCTCTTAAAAACGGTTTTGTATTAACGTAATTGTTATGAAAGGGTGTGTGGGTTACCTAAAAAAATCGCCCATTTTACAAGCACAGAGCATATAGTGGAACACCTAATCGGTACTCGAGGAGTTATGAGATCTATATCACTCTACCTCCATTACTTCCAGAGACACTTTCCGGTACTCATTTTAGGCTGGTTCGTCATGGCTTACATGGTCGTTATAATAAGGGGTCGCAGGTTAATTAGCTATTATAATATGAAATAAATAACTTCTGCCACAGGAAATGCCATTTAAAATTAGCGCAGGTATGTTTCGCTCCTGTAATATCTCTCTCTGTCTCTCACTCTCTCTTTCGCTCTCTCTCTCTCTCTCACTCTCTCTCTTTCTCTCCCTGTCTTCCTCTTCTCTCTCTCCCTGTCCCTCGCCCCCTGTCTCGCTCTCCCTATTTCTGTGTGTCTCTTTCTGTCTCTCTCTCCATTCTCTTCCTGTCTCACCCTGTCATTCTCCGTCTCTATCACCCTTCCCTTTCCGTCTCTCTCTCCTTGTCTCTTCCTCTCTCTCTCTCTCTCTCTCTCTCTCTCTCTCTCTCTCTCCATGTCTCTCTCTCTCCATGTCTCTCTCTCTCTCTCTCTCCTCGTTCGATCAAGCAGGAGCCATGCATACCTGTTTTGATTTCATATTATTATCAAAGGCTGTCGTGTTCAAAAAGAACAATTAGAAGCACATGGTTTATAATTACCCTATGCTGGTGCAGTTTTTCATATCATAAGATGTGTTTGTGTCCAATATAATCTTATCAGATAGACTTATCAATTCTAATCTTATCATCTTGACTGTACTTCCTTATTTCTTTTTCAGAACCGACGGCTGAGCAAGCTTCTGACTGATGAATATGCAAACAGAAAACCTGCTGTGGAACCTCTGTCACTCAAGGGTTAACTACCCCTGACCTGTATGCTAAATTGTTCTAAATATATTCAGCTGACGTCAGGCGTGTACCTTGACGACACAGACCTGCAGTAAATTGTTCCTTTCCTTTAATTATTTTATTGTTTTATTACCAGCATTTATAATTTACAAACTAGTAGATACACACATTGTCCTGGTATTTCACATGAACAGACTGCGCAGTCTTGACACAGCAGTGGATTGAGAAAGGTGCAGTGGCTTGGAGCTTAGAAGTTGCTGACTTGAGAACATTCATGACATAAATGTGCAGACCACCTTTAATCTACGTAATATATTTAACCTTGGCAGTAAACCGGCCAGTGTGTTGTTTAATACATGCGAGCAATTCGCATTTCATTTCTAATCTGCGTTAACGGCGCACAGTTTTTAAAGTCACATCTGTGTAACAAGAGTACGACTCAACCCGAGATCTAAATCCGTGTGTGAATATGATGTAACGTGCAGTTAATCATATTGTGATATACCATTGTGCATTCAATAAAAGCTATCTGGATATTACATAATTTTGAGATATAACTACATGCGATCCAAAATAGATTAAACCTTTCTAGTGCCTTATTTCACTGTGATGTATGGTATTTGTGAAAATTGCATTATATTCCATGATAAAAACATTTGAAACGTGCAAATTACAACCAGTATAACCTAGTATTATAGTATAACATTATAATATATAACACTATATAGTAGCATTTCATTGAATACGGTATAAAGAATAGTGTTTTTGTGAAGCACAACAATTACACAAAACAAACTCAGAATTTTTTGAAGTATCCAATTTGAAGTCAAGTAGTGCAGCGGTGGATCAATACAAGACACTGCCATACTGCGTAATCCTGCGGGATTAGAATAAATTCAGAAAAGCAGACGTTTAGGCGTTCTAATCCACCCTCATAAAGGAGTTCTTTTACCACTGAGGATTCTGCAGCAGAATTTATCATTTCTTTGAGAGGATCGCCAGTTCTTGTTTGAGGAAGAGAAATGGATTATTACGATGTGTCCCCGAACCAGTGGCTCAAGGAAAGGCAGAGAAGGAAAATTCTGGAGGGATTGACCCATTCCGACCCTCAACTTCCGGTAAGTACCCTGTCTTTTGCATGTTTATACAACTTAATTCATCAAGTGCCACGGGATTATTAATCGTTTTAAGCGATTGCCCGTATCTGCTATAGGCTTAAATATCGCCGAAATGTTGTAATAGCTGTATAATACGACGTGTCTGATATATTAATAACTGTTAAGGCATAACTGTGACACACCCTTGTTTCCCATGTTTCGCCATACATACGTATTTGATCCAAATCTACTGTTCGTCTGGCACTGAATTTGTGAACGCATTTGATTCATTTTGTTTCTTTGTTTTATTCATATGTTCTTTATATGTAAAGATAGAGGGTGGATAAAAGGTAACGAATCTTTCTTTTCTTTTGTTTCTTTATTTTATTCACATGTTCTTTATATGTAAAGACAGAAGGTGGATAAAAGTTCAAGAATCTTTCTTTTATACTCAAAAAGAGAAACAGATTAACCTGAACTAGCTTTCATCTGTGTCGTCTAATGAACAGGGTCCTCTAGTTTCGTTATGTGTGCTGTTTATTTCCTTTAAGAAAACTAAGGAAAGAGATTCAAACATTGGTGCACTCATTCATGGACTTATAAAGCTCCATTCTCTATTGAGCATTTGAGTGCTGTCTCTTATAACATATAGGTTTGTCTATGATATCACACAGGTTTGTCTCTTATGTCATATACGTTTGTCTACTATCATACAGGTTTGTCGCATATCATGCAGGTTTGTCTAAGTCTTAGATTAATACCACTCAGTACCGAGGACATAAGCATGGTCGATCAGAATATTAATCATATTTGTTAGTTGTGTGTCGCTGCATGAGGTCTTCTGTCTGTCTGTCTGTCTGTCTGTCTGTCTGTCTGTCTGCCTGCCTGCCTACCTGCCTGCCTCCCTGCCTGCCTGCCTGTCTGTCTGTCTGTCTGTCTGTCTGTCTGTCTGTCTGTCTGTCTGTCTGTCTGTCTGTGTATGTGTATTGACAAACATTTATGCGAAAAGTATGTGTGTGTGTCTACAGGCCTATGTTATGTATACAATCAAAACATTACGTTAAACTTAAAAGACATGAGAGATTGGCATATCATCAACGATATAAACACGCAGAAGAATTAACATTAACTGCAGACTGACAAACACCTGTTCTCTATTTAGTCAATGCTGGTATTGTACACAATAAGATACTGTGGTTAGAATTAATTAAGACATAACAAATGTTAAGCTCTGCGAAGAACATAAATTCCACAATAGCACGTACACATTTATAACCTAGTCACCGTCAAATTTCGTTCCGGGATATGCGGGAGTTGAGGGAAATGAACGAGCTGATAAACTTGATGGCTCTACAGATGGCCAGCCCGTGGATCGTACCGATGTTATTAATGTCCCTAGAGAAATTTCGAGAGCGGAGAACTTTGACGCCAGTAATTCCACTTCATTGTCCAGAATGAGAGAATTGGAAGTTAGAGTTTTCCCTGCCAGACACGAGAGGCACATCGTGTGAATAGGGTCCTCGTCACCCAACACAGAACTGGCACTATTAGCCGCCGGACGCTGATGTATATGTTGATGGGGGGAACTGAGCACCTATGGACTTGTCCGGTGTGCACGGATAATACTCCAATAGATAACTAACGTACAAATAAATGCCGAAAATCGTAAACAGGTGTCTTGTTTCAACTGTCCTGGCACAATAATAATATCGTTTGGGGAATGCTTTGCATGAACCACAATCAAATTTACGTATGGCAAAAGTAACTTTTTGCATAATGAAAAACGTACTCAGAAAATAAAAATAAAGACAACAGATTTAGTGAGAATATGTCTCCTAAAGTATTCTCTGGTGTGATAAAACTCCACAGTGGAGCAAGCACACAACAGGGAATTTCTGATCGTCAGAAGTGGTCCTCCTTTTCGGAATGTTTCTGCCATTTACATTCCTGACACTCTCTGGGGACGTCCCCACTGGGGTAATGACTCCGGGTGTATTTTCCCTGCCTTGTGTTCCTACCCTGTTTCGAAAGGTTTTGCCCACTTGTCCCACAAATGCGCATTGTGCCTGCTCTGAAGCCACCCTCCCCTCGGGGAGGAGAACATTGTGCACCCAGTGCTTCGTGCCCTCACACATATTCTAGCACCTTCAGCCGCGAGAAGACAGCTTTTTCCCCTGCCGTTCGCCTCTGTCGTCTCCTTCACGGGGGAAACGAATATGTAGGACACATATGAGACCTGGACGATAAGCAGACAAGCCAGGGTACATCTGGTGACAGTAGAGATGTGGTTTGTAAGAAACATTAAAAATAAGCAATGATGAATAGGGAAGCGAATCAAGCATTTTGAGATGAATCAGCTCTAACCATCGGAATCTCCGTGGTGAAGTGGTCATCCATCTGCCTCAGGCTCCGAAGGTTGTGGTTTCGAATCCGTGCCGTGTACTTCGGTTCAAGCGTGCATTTATTTCGTAGACGCCTGTGGGTCGTCGCTGGAGCTACGGAGTTCGTGCTTTCTGCAACGCTTTCCGCCCTGCAGAAAGAGACTGAGCCATATGGGATAACAACCCGGTGCAAAGAAGTCGATCCTGTCGACTTTTGAGCGATTTTTTTTAAAGCTGTAACCAGCAATTTTAATTAATTAGTCTGTACAGAAACGTGTGTGAAGATTTTATGAGTATAAAGATTGCTTGACAACTTAATGATAATACAGCAAACACATGGTGAAAGCCAGAAATAAGAAAACAACAAATAAATACATTGATTGCTTGAGGAAATTACATAATCCTGAAAGAAAATAGGATTGCTCCCAGGTTATGATAATCGGACGGGATGGTTAATAATGATAGACTAGTTGTATTGGCATGCCGCATGATGGTGCTAAGTTACATTATTGTGTAAAGGAGAATTAAATAATTAGAGGCACAAAAACTATTGCAGCAAAAGCATAAGATTTGCAATCAGCCACCAATTTACTGAACAAAAAACTGTCTGGGTGAACTGCTAAAGAACATGTTGTGCCTCCATCAAAGTATAACATAGAGTAATACTGGTTAAAATTTCTCCGTAATCCCGTATACTCTTGCGAGTAACGTGACGTGTTTGAGAATTGGTAGTGGTTCTCTCCGCGTCAGTAACTTACTGGGCATGTGAGCCGATCGCTCAGAAAGCAACGGCAAACTACTGAGCATAATCTTGCCAAGAAATCAACAGTCAGTTGAAAGATGCTGATATTGACAGCGATGTCCTGTAAAGGATATGCGAATCTTTTTTTTAAATACTGGTTAAACTTCCCAATTATGTAGTATGGCCCCCTGGCAGGAGGTATGGAGGGATGTGGATCGTACTGAGGCCCACTGACCTTGCCTGGATCATGTGGTCCGTGCTGAGAAACACTGTCCTAGCCAGGGTTACATGGCCTGTGTTGAGAAAACTGTTCTAACATGGTTGTCCGCGTTGAGAACCACTGGCTTTGCCAGGGTAATGTGGCACATGTCGAGAACCACTGGCCTTAGGCGCATGTAGCGCATGCCGAGAACCACTGGTCTAGTCAGGGTCATGTAACACATGCTGAGAACCACTGTCCTAGTCGTGTTTTATAATTAAGTCCAACAGCAGAATGATAATGACAGACAGACAGACAGACAGACAGACAGACAGACAGACAGACAGACAGACAGACAGACAGCGGACAGACGGACGGACAGACAGACAGACAGACAGACAGACGGACGGACGGACGGACGGACGGACGGACGGGCGGACGGACAGACAGACAGACAGACAGACAGACAGACAGACGGACAGACCGACGGACGGACGGACGGACAGAGGGGACGGGATGGAGAGAAAGAGAGAGAGAGAGAGAGAGAGAGAGAGAGAGAGAGAGAGAGAGAGAGACCGCAAGTGTCCTCCCTAACATGTGGCTTGTATTTTCTCTCATCTTTTACATATTCCTTCCTTTTTCCATCTCTTCACATTGAGCTGCTGTGGCACAGCAGGTTGTCAGTCTCTCGAGCATACTATTCTACTGAGATACGCGGTAAGGCCGTGGCTAGCACTCTTGCCCGCTGAACCGTTGGTTATAGTTCGAGTTCGCTTACAGGCGGACCTGACCCATCCAAACTGGTACCAGGAAATGGTATGGGAAATAAAGGCATCCGGTATGGTATAGAGAATATCATTTCCCGAGAGCCGATTGGTCAATACAAATATGGAGCTAGCACCACATGCATAATACACCTCAATGTGAAGGGAACCATGGTTAGCTGGAGGTGTTGGTGAATCACCGTGAAGGGAACCATGGTTAGCTGGAGGTGTTGGTGAATCACCGTGAAGGGAACCATGGTTAGCTGGAGGTGTTGGTGAATCACCGTGAAGGGAACCATGGTTAACTGGAGGTGTTGGTGAATCACCATGAAGGGAACCATGGTTAGCTGGAGGTGTTGGTGAATCACCGTGAAGGGAACCATGGTTAACTGGAGGTGTTGGTGAATCACCGTGAAGGGAACCATGGTTAACTGGAGGTGTTGGTGAATCACCGTGAAGGGAACCATGGTTAGCTGGAGGTGTTGGTGAATCACCGTGAAGGGAACCATGGTTAGCTGGAGGTGTTGGTGAATCACCGTGAAGAGAACCATGGTTAGCTGGAGGTGTTGGTGAATCACCGTGAAGGGAACCATGGTTAGCTGGAGGTGTTGGTGAATCACCGTGAAGACTGAGCTCCAGCTCTTAAGTCCGGTGCATACACGTTTAGGTCTTCTAAGTCCTAAGGAGTTATTGCGTCCATCGGAGTGAAATTGGTGTCTAACTTGTCTCCCCAGCTGCTACTAAAGTGCTTTCTCCTTTTAATCTCACGTATGTGAGAATAAGTGATGTATGAGTTAAATATTGTTGAGATCATGCAGATCAGAAGGGCATAATGTCAGACGGGCCAGTGTGCCTAATTCTTAACGTTTTGAATATAAAGTTCTTTCGTTCGTTCGTTCGTTCATTTGTTTTCAAGTCTCTGTTAGCAGCTGTAAGTGGTTGTGAAGCTGCGAGAGGCACATTCAGATGTAAACAGATCACTATTCAGCATAGCATTTATGGTCTAGGTTAATAATGGTTTCTCGGGGTTTTCCCAATTTTATCGTCAGTAGACCTGCAACTCAATGCCCAGTGGAAGGTTACTCTCATAAAATGGGTTCCTGAGCGTAAGCATACTTAGGAATGTAGGAAGCGCGGAGAGATGCTGACTACATTACTCATTCAATTCCATTTCATCACTGGATGCGGAGATATCCCAACAGACAACAAAATCAAGATTACATAATAGAACATGTCAGCATCAATACGCTAACCAGAAAGTAGCAAACTGAGATATTAGATTAAGGCTTAAGCACTGTGGACGTTCACTGGACGCTTGTCAAAGGCTCTACTATTTACAGCTGTGGAACTCCATGAACACCCTTACCAGCCAGAATTTGTCAGACACCGAATGGAAATCTGGCCAACGGAAGAAAACCTGCTATCTGGAATGAGGTGGGACTGGTGAGAACCTCAGGAGCACGTGATTGTTCAAGATCAATGTCGGAATAGATGGATGGAATACGTGCAGCACTAATGGAGAAGAAGGAGAATGAAGAAGAAGTAGAAGAAGAAGAAGAAGAAGAAGAAGAAGAAGAAGAAGAAGAAGAAGAAGAAGAAGAAGAAGAAGAAGAAGAAGAAGAAGAAGAAGAAGAGGAAGAAGAATGAGTAGAAGAGAGTAGGAGAATGAATGAATGAATTAATTAATGAAGAAGAAGAAGAAGAAGAAGAAGAAGAAGAAGAAGAAGAAGAAGAAGAAGAAGAAGAAGAAGAAGAAGAAGAAGAAGAAGAAGAATGAGTATAAGAGAGGAAGAGGATGAATAAATGAATGAATGAATGAATGAATGAATGAAGAAGAAGAAGAAGAAGAAGAAGAAGAAGAAGAAGAAGAAGAAGAAGAAGAAGAAGAAGAAGAAGAAGAAGAAGAAGAAGAAGAAGAAGAAGAAGAAGAAGAAGAAGAAGAAGAAGAAGAAGAAGAAGACATCAAGAAAAACAAAAACAGAAAGACGTCACATTTATCTGTCTAGCACCACATCTTCAACGCATCACGACACTTTACCGTCTGTCTTTTAAAATGTCGCTGATTAACAGTCATTATAAAACATTCTTCTAACTCAAGACATAAATGTCAACATCGACGTGGTAATGTAGGATTGTGAAAATACAAAGATAAGCAACATTTACCACCTTAAACCACGGCATTTACTGTGCCATAAACTACTAAAGCTGACCGTGTAGATGTCTCACAACCTGCCAGAATTACAACGATCCTTAGTAAGATTATAAATATCTAGAGTAACATTACACAGACCCAGAGTAACATCACACAGAGCTAGAGTAACATTAAAGAGATACATAGTAACAGTAGACATATCTAGAATAATATTACAGAGATCGTGAGTAACTTTTCAAATGTCCAATACTAACATCACAAAGATGTAGAGTTACATTACAAAATTCAAGAGCAACATTACAAAAGTGAAAAGTGAAGGATCCTTTTACATTTCTTAGGGCGCTTGGGTCATATGATATTAGACACATAAACGGGTGTCAATTGCAACGACGAGAAAAAGAGTGTAGGGGTGCTACATATAACCTGCACTTTTGTATGCATGAGAAACTTGGACAATAAGCAGACAAGCTGTACAAACAAACATCTAATGGCAGTGGGTTTCTGGGGAAAATGCAAAGAATGCCATGGAGAGAAAGAAACCAGTGAGTCCTACAAGAAGCAGATGAAAATGTTAACCAATCAGAGACATTAGACGCAGACAGTCACGAGTTTTTGGGTATGCTATGCGAAGAAAAACTAAACTGGAAAATTTAGTGAAAACTGGTAATATTGAGAGGAACAGAACAAGGGGAAGGCGGAGAAGTGAATATCAGGATAGCTTGAGCACATTGCAAAATCGAGACAAAAACACAGTACTGATCCACGAAGGTGGTAATCGTGTGAGATGGCGAAACATGACCGCCCACGCGTGTCAGTACGCCACGTCATGATGACATTTAAACCCATATCTTTATAGACCTGCAGAAACTTTGTAGATGATGAAGGCTGTCTTTATTCCCAAAGAAATTTCCTATGACATATTTTAGGCTGGTCAATTTTAAAAAATCTGATACGATGTGGATTTAAACGCACGATTACCATGCCGGTAGGTGAGTCCGTAAACACTACACTACCGCGACTCCCATACATCACAAAGATCCACCTTCCGGCCCAATACGCGGATAGGCGGTTGAGCTGTTAAGGCTTCTTGGGTGTTTTTGCTTCTGGCTACGGCTTGCTTACGCATTTTCTTCACGTTGGACAGGTACTACAAGGCTCCGTCGCCCAGTTACTGAGATAAGATCATGGAGCGACACTGTGAGCTGTGGATTTCGTGTGGAGTGCTTTTACACCTGTCCTCGACTGTTTGTATCGTAAACTGCGTATTCGAAGAATTTCGGCCAGTCGGTTGCTGAGCTAGCTAGTTTTGCATTGTGCAGTAATGTGTGTGAAGTTACTGCTGTTCTAGTGACTGCCGCTTACATCGACAACGAACCGTAGTTTTCTTGGCGGACTGCTGTGTTGACTTTCTGGCAAAGGCCTTATGCATATACTTGCCTGTGCGTGCTGTTTGTTGGCCGATACTGTTGTCTGTTCAACTTTTTACATGGAACAGTGAGGAGCATTTTGTGTGGTATTCACTGGCATAACAACGGAGCATTATGGGGGTGACCCTCTGTCGTGAAGTTGGAACTGCGACTAACTAACTAACAAAGATCCATGCAAACGTATTATGCATCTTCGAAACTTCAACTCAGTTTTATTACGTCTCTATGCCAAAGTCCATTTGTTCATTACTTGATAATAGAGCCCCAAAGCAGCTAGCAGAGATAATGATACACAGTCCTCTTTAAATCAACAACTATTTTGGGGAACACTTAAAGTTGTTGAAATAGCACTGTTGAAGTAGCACTGTTCAAATCCATTCACAAGCTATCAGTGTCACTGACTGAAGTAACACAAAGAAGCAGAGATCAATGTACTGAAGTAGAGTCAGAGAGAGAGAGAGAGAGAGAGAGAGAGGAGAGAGAGAGAGAGAGAGAGAGAGAGAGAGAGAGAGAGAGAGAGCGAAATAAAGAAAGAAAGAGAAAGAGACAGGACGACAATGAGAGAAACAGAAAGACTGAAATGAAAGAAAGAAAGAAACAAACAGACAAACAAACAAACAAACAAACAAACAAACAAACAAAGAATGAAAAGGAGCGTAAAAGAGAAAATGAAAGAAAGAAAGAAAGAAATGAAGAAAACAGAAAGAAAGATAGAAAGAAAGGCAGAAAAGAAAGAAAGAAAGAAAGAAAGAAAGAAAGAAAGAAATAGAGACAGGGCGAGAGAGTTTAATAGAGACAGAGCGAGGGAGAGATAGCTAGAGAGAGAGAGAGAGAGAGAGAGAGAGAGAGAGAGAGAGAGAGAGAGAGAGAGAGAGAGAGAGACCACGCACTTCTAGAATCGAGCGGTATCGAAGGATCAGAAGTCAGAGATCAAGACCCGCTGGACGTCAATGATGTGTTCGCTGACGCGAAAAGATGGCGCCATCTCCATGGGACTCAACTGTATTTGAAACAGCGATGCGGCGATCTCCAGCAGGGATGTCTCAGGGTCACTTTACATGACAGGGAAAGACCAAAAAAAAAATATCAAGAAAGAATATAGGAAGTCAGTCAGGAAGGGAGAAAAATTAAAAAAAATAAACAAACGAAAGAAACGACAAACAAAAAGCAAGAAAGACATAAAGTGTGTTTGTAAAGTCTCATTACACTTTGTATGTAGACCAGCTATTATTTTTTGGAGAGTATGTTTACCGCCTTGCAAACGGAAACAATACTCTCCAACAAATAGCTTTTCTACAAACAGAAAGGAAAAACAACAGATAGAAAAAGAAAGAAAGAAAGAAAGAAAGAAAGAAAGAAAGAAAGAAAGAAAGAAAGAAAGAAAGGAAGAAAGAAAGAAAGAAAAAGAAAGAAAGAAAGAAAGACAGACAGACAGAAAGAAAAAGAAGCAGAGAGAAAAAAGAGGTAGAAATAAAAATCATAACAGAAAGGAAGAAAGACATAACATAAAAGAGTGGGCAGAAAGAAAGAAAGAAAGAAAGAAAGAAAGAAAGAAAGAAAGAAAGAAAGAAAGAAAGAAAGAAGAAAGAAAGAAAGAATTATATATCCGATGTGTTTGCCACAACTGCACGCGATTATTGGCACGTCGAGCCGAACGTTTGAAGCGAGAATATTGAAAACCTCTGACCGAAACAAACGGAGCGTGTAACAGGAAGGGCGTACACGAAGACATGAGGCTGGCACACACCTGGTTGATTAGAGAGAAGCAGGTGAGAGGGGAATGCATTTACAAGATATTATTCAATTTGTTCTATATGTTGCAGCTTCCTTCGTGGTTATGATACACAATTATAGGAAATATGTTTGCCGGGATGATGAATGAATCACCAAATAACGGAAAGTAGATTGTGAGCCTTACTAGAACACGAAACACAATGTATGTTGCGGCTAAAGCCTTCGTCAGCACAGAACAAACAAACACAAACCGACACACAACAACTCTAAAAACACTACATGAAAATATTAAAGTTACTTATCTGTATCCTTGTTTGACTGAATACGTCTTGAGCCACTATCAGTGGATGGAGTTAACCTGATGTGTGGTTCAGGCGGCACTGCACTAAAGGTGAATAACGCCAGAAGCACAGTGATTGGCTTAGTCTCCAGGTGTGAGGGGAAGGGGCACTCACTGGGGGGATGGGGGGGATGCCCAGGTGAGCACAAGGTAACAATAGGGATTAGTAGAGCACTATAGCCGGCTCTGTGTTAACCATTGCCATGATGATGCGTGTTTCTTAGCCTAAATCTGGTAGCATAAAATGTTTTGAGAAGTAAAGACGGTTGAAGTGATACTAACTAGGTCACCTATCCAGTGGTATTTGGTCTGTACATAGATAGGGCTCAAACCATAGACCCAATACTTCTTAAGGCGTGGAAAAGGGTCATTTTTTATTTTTGTGTTGACCATATCAGAGCCACGGAGGCGCAGTGGCTAGACCTACTGCCCGTTGTCCTGTGGTCGTGGGTTCGACGCCATATTGATGCAGAATGTGTAAACAAAAACATGTGTATTGACCTGAGCTGGTCACTTAACTCGTATGCCAGATCACAGTCTCCCTAAACGAATTTTTTACGGCGAGCAGCGTTGTGGTAAACGCTCCCAAGGCGGCAAGAGGAAACGCTTTAAAGACACTCTGAAAATCTCACTTAAAGCTTTTGGAATTCATCTTGACACCTGGGAGACTGCTGCTTAAAACCGTAATTTGTGGCGTGGATCATTACATAAGGGTGCAGTCACTTGTGAAGCACCCAGGACTTCAAGAGCTGTGAAGAAAAGGCTGGGCAGAAAAACCACTGCAGGAGATCCTCCTCCTGGAACGTCAAGTATGCTTTGCCCACATTGTCAAAGAACATGTGTGCCAAAATAGGCCTTATCAGCCATCTTAGAACTCACGGCTCCATACTTTCAACCCCACTGGATGAAATGAATGGTCATCATCATTCTTGATGGACAAACAACATATTGACCTGAGCTGCCAGTTCTATCCAGCGTTGAAAGAGGTACCAAACATTTTATGGGAAGTAAACTCTTCCGGTGTGATATTGACAACATCATATAGGGTGTGATTTTAATTACTATGCAGTGTGTCATTATAACGTGCATGCAACATAATAGGTAAATACAAAACTTGGACCGGCAATATTTTCAAACACTGCACAGTCATTAAAAATAAACTCTGTGCATGGAGTGTGATTTGATTCCCCCCTCTCTCTCCCTCCTCTCTCTCTCTCTCCCTCTCTCTCTCTCGCTATATATATATATATATATCCATCCATCATGTGCCATGCCGGTAAGCGTGGGCGGTCATGTTCTGCCATCTCACTCGATCAACAGAGTCGTGGATCAGTTCCGTGTTTTTGTCTCGACCATGCCACAAGGCCAAGCCATCCAGATACTTGTTTCTAGGTCTTCCCCTTGGTCTGTTCCCCTCGATCTTACCAGTTGTCACCAAGTTCTCCAAATCATTTCTTCTCATAACATGCCCAAAAAATTGTGACTGTCTACGTCGAATGTCTCTGATCAGTTTACGATCTTCATTTGTTTCTTGAAGGACTTGTTCATTGGTCTTTCTGGCTGTCCATGGTATTCTTTGCATTTTCCTCAGAAACCACATTTCTACAGCCATCAGATGTTTTTCAGCCTGGCTGCTCATTGTCCAAGCTTCACATCCATATAAAAGTACAGGTTCTATGTAGCATCTCAACACTCTTTTTCTCGTTTCAATTGACATCTTTTTATTGGTCAGTATGTTTTTCATCTTGCTAAAGGCTACTTTTGCCATGGCGATTCTTGTTCTAATCTCTTCAAGGCATCTCCCATCAGATGTTATTACTGTTCCGAGGTAATTGTACCTATTCACTTGTTGAAGAATATTCCCATTTACTTGTATATTACACTGTGGTATTTCGTTCTTCTTAGTGACGACCATAATCTGTGTCTTTTTACAATTTAATTCTAACCCTTGTTGTTCACTGTGTGTAACAACCGCATCTACTAAATTGTGCAGGTCCTGTTCATTGTCTGCAATCAAGACTGTATCATCTGCATATCTAATGTTATTGATGCATCGTCCCCCAATGTTGATTCCTTCCATATTTTCAATATTTCTGAAAATATTTTCACTGTACAGGGAAAACAGATCTGGAGACATTACACATCCCTGTCTTACACCTCTCTTAATAGGCTGATATTGGCTTACTTCATTATCAACTCTTATGGCAGCTTGTTGTTTCCAATATATGTTTTTTACAAGTCTAAGGTCTTTCCCATCAATTTGTAGATCTTCAAGCATCCTTATCATGTTGACATGTCTCACTTTATCAAAAGCCTTTGTGTAGTCAACGAAGCAAAGGTGTAGATCTTTGTTTACTTCTATAGAACGTTCGATTACGGTTCTCAGTATATACACAGCATTTACTGTACCCTTGCCTACTACAAACCCACATTGTTCTTCTCCTATTTCAGGATGTATTTTCCTCCTAACTCTTTGCATGATAATTCTTAGCAAAATCTTCGTGATGTGACTCATTATACTAATTGTTCGATGTTGATCACATTCCAAGGCTCCTGATTTCTTTGGGATTGCAATAAATACAGAATTACATAACTCATGAGGTATGTTTCCAGTATCATATATTGTATTAAGCAGACTGGTAACTTTATCTATTCCATATTCTTCTAAAGCATTAATCATTTCTGTTGTGACGCTGTCTGGACCGGGGGTTTTGCCAGATTTCATATGATTAAGAGCATTCTGAACCTCCATCTTCAAAATTGCTGGGCCTTCATTGTTATTTTGAACAATATATTGTTCGTCTCTGCTATCGTCATAAAGGTTTTTCACGTAATCTGACCATACATGTAAAATCTGATCTTTTTCTATTATGACTCTTCCATCTTTTGTCTTTAGGCAGCCTGCTGATGTACGTGTTCTTTGATTAGTAATCTCCTGAATTCTTTTGTGCATTAGTTTCGCATTTTTACTGTTGTGTTGTTTTTCAATTTCTCTGCAATTTTTCTCAAGCCATGTTTCTTTAGCCTCCTTACATAAGGTTCTGACTTTTCTGTGAATTTCTTCATATTTGGCAGGATTATTTTTGTTCTGTCTTCTTGTTTCCATTAGTTGTAAAATTTCTTCAGTCATCCATGTCTTACGGCCAACTTTCTTTACTTTTGGAATAGTTTTTTCTGCTGCACAACTGATTGAATTCTTCAGCATTTCCCATTGATCATCTACATCTTGAAATAGGATCTCTAGATCAGACAATAAATCATATTTGTTCTTTACTTCTATGTTAAAATTATCTTGTATTTCTTTGTCAGTTTTCAATTTGCACAAGTCATATTTAGGGTTTCCTGCTGTATACTTGACTTTCTTTAACTTTACCCTCAATGTGCCAGTAATTAATCTGTGATCACTGTAACAGTCTGCATTTGGAACTGTTTTTACAACTGTTAATGCATTTCGAAACCTTTTGCTTATCAGGATGTAATCTATCTGGTTTTTAATCCTGCTGTCTGGACTCCTCCATGTCCATAATCTTCTAGGATGTTGTTTAAACCAGGTGTTTCCTACAACCAATTCTTGTTCTTTTGCCCATTCTACAAGTCTGTAACCTCTTTCATTTCTCTCTCCCAAACCATGGTTGCCTACACTGTATCCATCGCTTTGCTTTCCTATTTTTGCGTTGAAATCACCCATTATGATATTTATTTCTGATTTTTGACAGTTCTTCAAAGCAGACTCCATGTCATTATAAAATTCCTCTATACTTTCTTCATTGCTTTCACTTGTTGGGGCATATACTTGAATTACATTTATTTTAAAAGGTCTTCCGTTTAATTTTACTAATAGAACTCTGTCTGACACAGCCCAATATCCTTTGACAGAATTTGATGTTTGCTTATCTAATATAATGGCTACACCTCTTTGCTGTTCTTCTCCCCCCGAGTAAATAATCTTACAATCCTCTCCTGTCCTTATCCCTGCTCCTCTCCATCTCGTTTCCGATATTCCTAATATGTTAATCTTCTCTCTCTCCATTTCTTTTTTGATGTCCTCCAACTTTCCATCTGCATTCATTGTTCTAACATTCCAAGTTCCTACTTTCAATGATATTAATCTTTTGCACCTAGTAGCCTGTTGACGGTCTGGAGTCACCTGGTGCGCATGACTATCCCTACCGGGCGAGGCTGCTCCTATGGAGCACCCATTTACGCCGTTTCTCTGATTATCGATAAGTGAACACAACATGATTTTCTTGGCATGTGTAAAGAAGGTAGTTTGCCATTGCTTTCCTTCCCAGCAGTGACCATACTGGTCAGTGACCGTAGCCATTGTCTCCTCAAAAAAGGAGATCCTCTGCCTACCGTCGTGAAGGTGTAGACCATAACCTACAACTATCTGTCGGCTGCTCTTCATCTTCATCCACCACCTGCACCCATGGCTTCACGTAACCCTGATCGGGGGGCTAAACGGGTACTCCACCTTGCCCAAGGGTGTCCCGTAGGCTAGCGGAGGGAAGGAGGCGCCTTACTTCTCCTTTGATAGGGGATACCCCTACCCCGCTACCCGGGGTATATATATATATCATCATCATCATCATCAAGTGCCGTGCCGGCTGGCGTAGGCGTTCATGGCTCTCCATAGATCTCGGTCTTTGGTTTTCTGGATCAACTCTGCTGCTGATATTCCTCCATGCCACCGTCTCAATCCATCCAGCATCACTTCTCTTGGTCTACCTCTGCCTCTCTTCCCCTCGATCTTTCCAGTTGTTACGATGTTCTCCAATGCCTCTCTTCTCATCACATGACCGAGGAAAGCTGTTTGTCTCTGTCTTATTGTTGTATATAATGTTCTAGTTTCGTTAGCCTGTTTCAGGCAGTCGTCGTTAGTTACTCTGGCAGTCCAAGGAATTCGCAACATTCGTCTCAGGAACCACATCTCTGTTGCTTCTAATTTCTTCTTAATTTGTTCATTTACATTCCAAGATTTACTGCCATACAGCAAAACTGGTTCTACATAGCATTTCATCACTCTCTTTCTTACATTCAGTGATAGTGACTTATTGCATAAGATACTCTTCATTTTCTGAAATGCGGCTTTTGCCTGCCCTATTCTGCTCCTAATCTCTGTTGTACATCTTCCATCTGATGTTATAAATGCCCCTAGGTATCTAAAATTATCAACTTGGTTAAGGATTTTCCCTTCTATTTCTATGTCACATTTTGGTGTCACCATTTTCTTTGATATTACCATTGTTACTGTTTTCTTGATATTCAAGGAGAGTCCTTTCCTTGCACTCTCTGTTACTACAACGTCTAATAATTGTTGTAGGTCTGTTGAATTATCCGCCACCAATACTGTGTCATCTGCATAGCGTATATTATTTATACTATAACCTCCAACTAGTATTCCTGGCATCTCTTTGATCCCTCTCATTATTACTTCGCTATAAAGGGAGAAAAGATCTGGTGACAAGACACACCCTTGTCGTACTCCTAGCTTTATCTGTTCGTAACTACCCTCTTTATTTCCCATTTTAATTGCTGCTACTTGGTTCCAGTAAATATTCTTTATTATTCTTAAATCTTTTCCATCAGTGTTGATATCTTCCAACATTTTAATCAGTTCATTATGTTTTACTTTATCAAATGCCTTAGCATAATCTATGAAGCACAAATATATGTCTCTCTGTTTCTCTATTGACCTTTCTATTAGTGTCCGTAATGTATAAATTGCATTGTTTGTGCCCTTTCCTTCCACAAATCCATACTGTTCTTCACTAATTTCCATTTTTATTTTCTTTTTGGTTCTTCTCATTATGATTCTGAGTAGAAGCTTAGTGATATGGTTTATAAGGTTAATTGTACGAAAATCTTCACAATCAATTGCTCCTGGTCTTTTTGGTATAGCTATAAATACAGATTTCAGCATATCACTGGGTAAATATCCACTGCTGTAAATATCATTCAACATTTTGGTTAATATATCTACTCCAAATTCTCCCAATACTTCTAATTCTTCTATTGTGATTTCATCTGGCCCAGCTGTTTTTCCTTTCTTCATACGTTTCATAGCGTCAGCGACTTCTTCTTTCAGAATAGGTGGACCTTCTAAGTTACGATCTTCTGTTAATTCTTCCCTTTCTCCTTCATATAATTCTCTTATATACTCATTCCACCTCTTCATTATAGCATCTTCCTCTAATATTATCTTTCCTCTATATATATATATATATATATATATATATATATATATATATATATATATATATGTGTGTGTGTGTGTGTGTGTGTGTGTGTTTGTGTGCGCGCACGCGCGCGCCTAAGACGATATGTTTAGTATAACAGTCTTCCACTGCATGAACAACGTTTGCCTTGATCACGGGAAGACTCGATGCGACTCATGTTCTGTGCTGCATGGAATTGAACTAAGTAAAGGGTGGTCTATTTCGCAGTACTCTACGGTAGTGGATCAGAAGTGGAGACTTCTTTGATAAGCTGGACAAATCTCGTAGCACCAGTGTAGTGGCAATTAGAAACAAGAATGCTTGTATGTTACATAGAACCTGTTGTAACAAATGGCCATGACAATCAGTAAACGTGCGAAAAGATCGCAAGAAGCCTTGGAGATGTGATTTTATAGAATTATGCTGAAAATGCTTTGAACAGCCGAAATGAGCAATTTGGACAGTTTAATGGAGGTTAAGTCGCAAAGACAACTTACCACAACCATCGATAATTAGCAGTCATCATGTTTGGCTGCATTATGAGAAGACAAAAACTGGAACATGTTGTGACAACCGGAAATATTTGTGGAAAATAGATACAGGAAGACAGCGATATATACTTCTTGACAGCCTTGAGTCTTGGCACGGAAGGGAGTCAACACATGAATTGATCCATGTCGTAGGAGATCTCAATCTGTGGAGAAGCATGATCGCACACGCCAGTCGGCAAGGCACTTGATGATGACTTGTGCATGCGTTCCACACTGTACACATTCTTGAGCAGATGGAAATCAAATAGGCGATATAGGCCATCACTTAGGATTAATTGTATAATAAGTGAACCTGCACTGTAAGTAATGTGTGTGATACTTGTATATAAAATACTGGCTGGTAAACACATATTAGAGACCTCTGTCGGTACGATACAGTTCGTGCACTGTATTGAGATTCTCTTTACGTGATCACTAGGAGAAGACTTGAGCACCTAAGATGTATCCGAGGGTGTATTGAAAGTAATCCCTTACACACGTGACCAAGCCATATTTTGCAGTATTGCAATGTTGTTACAGTAATCCCTTGTTTCACTAGCTTCACCAACGCGACAGACTTCTCAACCCGACTCCGGGAGATTGAGTTAAGCCCAGAAGCAAATTGGGGGGATAAAAGTGCTCTCATCACTAGAGATGAAAAACATTGCCGCTCTATTAGCACACCAGCTCATTATTCTCTGCCTCCGCGATTTCTGTTTTGTTAAACGCCTTTTTATGTCTGGGAGCCACGGTAGTCAAGTGACGCTGGTCTGCCAGAGTGGCTAGAAAGATGGTCTGGTGGAGTGGGTAGGACACCAGTCTGTCGGAGTGGTTAGAATACTGGTGTCTGTCGGGGTGGCTAGAACACTGGTGTCTGTCGGAGTGGCTAGAACACTGATCTGCAGGATTGGCTAGAAGGATGGTCTGCCGGAGTGAACTGTCCTTTATACTAGTCTATAACACACACACACACACACACAAACAAACACACACACACACAAACGCACACACACACACACACACACAAACACACACAAACACACACACACATTTGATAAGTACCCTTCTAATTTTGGTCTTGGCCTTCAATCTCTGAGCATTGTAAAGGCCGCCATCTGAGCGTGAGTGTATGTATATACCACTATCCTGATCACGAAAGGCATATTTCAGTAGAAGTGAAAAGTATATCCCAACTCCACTCTTGATTTCAAACTCTTCAGAAGTTGCACCATCAAACTTGATTATACCCTTCATGCCTGTGTGGAACGATTCCACAATGGACAGAAGTGTTGGTGGGCAGCCAATCTTCTTTAGTGCCTTGAACAGATCCTCACGACTGACCACATCAAATGCCTTTGTGAGGTCGATAAAGGCAATAAACAGTGGTTGATTTTGTTCCCGGCATTTTTCTTGCATTTGTCGCAATGAGAATATCATATCTATGGTAGACCGGTTTTGTCGGAAGCCACACTGTGATTCGGAGTAGACTTTATCTCCCAGGACTTGAAGTCTGTGCAGAACAATTCTGTTAAATATTTTCCCAACAATACACAGAAGTGAGATACGATTATATATAACAAGCACACACGCGTGCGCGCACGCACACGCACACACACACACATTCAAACACACACACACACACACACACACACACATATATATATATATATATATATATATATATATATATATATATATATATAACAGCAGAAATAACACCAGAATGTCTATGTACAATGATAGCATTCTTTCCCTTACAATCTAACAAATGTGTACAATAAAAGCAACTTTTACAACAAAAAGACATGTGTAAAATAACAGCAATCCTTACAACAGAACCACTGTGTACACACACACACACACACACACACATATATATATATATATATATATATATATATATATATATATATATATAACAGCAGAAATAACACCAGAATGTCTATGTACAATGATAGCATTCTTTCCCTTACAATCTAACAAATGTGTACAATAAAAGCAACTTTTACAACAAAAAGACATGTGTAAAATAACAGCAATCCTTACAACAGAACCACTGTGTACAATGACAGCACCCCTTACAACAACAGAACCACTGTATACAACAACATCAACCCTTATAACAACAGAACCACTGTATACAACAACATCAACCCTTATAACAACAGAACCACTGTATACAACAACATCAACCCTTACAACAACGGAACCACTGTATACAACAACAGGAACCCTTACAACAACAGAACCACTGTATACAACAACAGCAACCCTAACAACAACGGAACCACTGTATACAACAACATCAACCCTTACAACAACAAAACCACTGTATACAACAACATCAACCCTTATAACAACAGAACCACTGTATACAACAACATCAACCCTTATAACAACAGAACCACTGTATACAACAACATCAACCCTTACAACAACGGAACCACTGTATACAACAACAGCAACCCTTACAACAACAGAACCACTGTAT
The DNA here is from genome assembly GCA_963921405.1 of Cepaea hortensis. Classification (NCBI taxonomy): domain Eukaryota; kingdom Metazoa; phylum Mollusca; class Gastropoda; order Stylommatophora; family Helicidae; genus Cepaea; species Cepaea hortensis. The sequence continues at coordinate 21,942,019 of OY992878.1, read as the reverse complement.
ACAACAACAGGAACCCTTACAACAACAGAACCACTGTATACAACAACAGGAACCCTTACAACAACAGAACCACTGTATACAATAACAGGAACCCTTACAACAACAGAACCACTGTATACAACAACAGCAACAATTACAAGAACAGAACCACTGTGTACAACAACAGCAACAATTACAACAACAGAACCACTGTGTACAACAACATCAACCCTTACAACAACAGAACCACTGTATACAACAACAGCAACCCTTACAACAACAGAACCACTGTGTGAAATGACAGGAGCCCATACAACAGAACATCTGTGTACAATAACAACATCCCTTACAACAGAAACATCTGTGTACAGTAACATCAGACCTTACAACAGGACATCTGTGTACAATAACATCAGACCTTACAACAGAACATCTGTGTACAATAACAACATCCCTTACAACAGAACATCAGTGTACAATAACAACAACATCCCTTACAACAGAACATATGTGTACAATAACAACATCCCTTACAACAGAAACATCTGTGTACAGTAACATCAGACCTTACAATAGAACATCTGTGTACAATAACAACATCCCTTACAACAGAAACATCTGTGTACAGTAACATCAGACCTTACAACAGAACATATGTGTACAATAACATCAGACCTTACAACAGAACATCTGTGTACAATAACATCAGACCTTACAACAGAACATCTGTGTACTATAACAACATCCCTTACAACAGAAACATCTGTGTACAGTAACATCAGCCCCACAACACAACATCTGTGTACAATAACATCGGCCCTTACAACAGAACCATGACTTAAAATGGTATATTACCCGTTTCCAACAAACCCACAAACTAGGCAACCAACACGACTTACATTACAGCAGCAGCCAGAATAAAACAGGAAATAAATAAACAACAGGGATAATTGGAGGCAAGATGTTGAACAGGTCTGTGTAATCTGGTATACCCATTTCAAAACAAAGTCCATCTTTGTCAATTTACACAATGAAAATATGCGCACCGAAAGGCAATCTTGTTTAGTCTGCTCCCAATTTTATCTCAGAATATTGGCTCACCGCCCAGAATACTCTTTATCTCTGTCTTCTCTTTCCGTGAGTACTCGTAATATTTTACTTAGGTTTCCTATTTGTATACTTTACTAACCTGTCTTCTCTCTTTCCGTAAGTAATATTTGACTTATTTCCCATGTTTACGTACGTTATTTTCTTCTCTCTTTCTGTAAGTAATATTTGACTTATTTCCCATGTTTACGTACGTTACTGTCTTCTCTCTTTCTGTAAGTAATATTTTACTTATTTCCCATGTTTACGTACGTTACTGTATTCTCTCTTTCTGTAAGTAATATTTGACTTATTTCCCACGTTTACGTACTTTACTGTATTCTCTCTTTCTGTAAGTAATATTTTACTTATTTCAAATGTTTACGTACGTTACTGTCTTCTCTCTTGCTGTAAGTAATATTTGACTTATTTCCCTTATTTAGGTATTTTACTAACTGTCTTCTCTCATTCTGTAAGTAATATTTTACTTATTTGTCCTGCTTACGATTTCACTAACTGTCTTCGTAACCTGCCAGTTCTGATTTATTAGGGAATCCACATAGCACTTACTTTCCGACCCTGTGATCATCGGTTTAAACTCGTTAGACTCTCAGGACAACCCAGGCTACAATGGATACCAGGGCGTATCTTCCAGGCTACAATAGAACCAGAACATATCTTCCATTCTACAATAGATACCAGAACGTATCTTCCATTCTACAATAGATACCAGGACGTATCTTTCAGGCTACAATAGATACCAAGACGTATCTTCCATTCTACAATAGATACCAGGACGTATATTTCAGGCTACAATAGATACCAGAAAGTATCTTCCATTCTACAATAGATACCAGGACGTATCTTCCAGGCTACAATAGATACCAGGACGTATCTTCCAGGCTACAATAGATACCAGGACGTATCTTCCAGGTTACAATAGATACCAGGACGTATCATCCATGCGACAATAGATACCAGGACGTATCTTCCAGGCTACAATAGACACCAGGACGTATCTTCCAAGCTACAATAGATACCAGGACGTATCTTCCAGGCTACAATAGTTACCAGGACGTATCTTCCAGGCTACAATAGATACCAGGACGTATCTTCCAGGCTACAATAGATGCCAGGACGTATCTTCCAAGCTACAATAGATACCAGGACGTATCTTCCAGGCTACAATAGGTACCAGGACGTATCTTCCAGGCTACAATAGATACCAGGAAGCATCGTCCAGGCTACAATAGATATCAGAAAGTATCTTCTATGCTGCAATAGATACCAGAAAATATCTTCCAGGCTAAAATAGATACCAGACAGTATCGTCCAGGCTACAATAGATACCAGAAAGTATTTTCCAGGCTACAATAGATACCAGAAAGTATCTTCCAGGCTACAATAGATACCAGAAAGTATCTTCCAGGCTAGAATAAATACTAGGACGTATCTTCCAGGCTATAATAGATACCAGAAAGTATCTTCCAGGCTACAATAGATACCAGGACGTATCTTCCAGGCTACAATAGATACCCGCAAGTATCTTCCAGGCTACAATAGATACCAGGACTTATCGTCCAGGCTACAATAGATATCAGAAAGTATCTTCCAGGCTACAATACATACCAAGACGTATCTTCCAGGCTACAATAGATATCAGAAAGTATCTTCCAGGCTGCAATAGATACCAAGACGTATCTTCCAGGCTACAATAGATACCAAGACGTATCTTCCAGGCTACAATAGATACCAGGACGTATCTTCCAGGCTACAATAGATATCAGAAAGTATCTTCCAGGCTACAATAGATACCAAGACGTATCTTCCAGGCTACAATAGATACCAAGACGTATCTTCCAGGCTACAATAGATACCAGGACGTATCTTCCAGGCTACAATAGATACCAGAAAGTATCTTCCAGGCTACAATAGATACCAGAAAGTATCTACCAGGCTACAATGGATACCAGGACATGACTTGGGAAGCAAAGGCGTCCGGCGTGGTATTAACCACAGTGTTCACCGAGTGCAGATTGATCTATACAAATTATACAAATATGGATTTGGCACCATATGTCCAATGCACCTTAAGGCTGTTTTCTGTACTTCAGTGTGTCCCTGATTTATTTACTGATCTCCCTCATATAAATAGGCGAATAAATCATACACGAAAGAAATGAATAAGTAAAAAATGATCCCTTAAAACGCCATGAATTTACTGAACGCCTTTACATGCCAGGAAGTTTCACATGGAAATACAGATTAGGGAAACGAAATCCTTTAAATAAATATTATATCAGCCATTTATGTCTTTGCTTAAACTGGAAAGGTTTGTGGAGAGATAGCTAGAGGAAGACAGCGAAAGGACATGCTTGACATTTTTGTATTATGGCACAGAAGGGAGTCAACACACGAATATTGCAGTAGTGACTTAACGTGAGCTTAAAATCTTCTAAGTTTGTTCCTGGGTGTACTTTATTTTTCTCCCATAAATTTGCTAGAACTGTATTATTACAGCTCCTCTTGACTTTTATAGTCTTATTGTAACGTGTCTGTTCTCACATTTTTGTCTACATAGCTATCTTTATTACTGTTTCATCCCGCCTTTTGTAGCGAGATTTCACCAAATGAGAAGGAAGTATCATTTGTTTGATTTATTCTCATTATTATTATCTTTTCCTCGGGCATTCTGAGACCTAATTATTGTGATCTCCCACAAATCTTTCAACTGATTACGTGTGTGCGACATGGAAGTACCGATCATCAAACTGTTCAGCTAGAGTCCACTGAATTCCTTGCCTAGGGGCAATTTATTGTTGTCTTCGTAATCCAATCTATAGTCAATACGAATATAAACGTTGACGAATGGCAACCCTGCCGCACTCCCGTTATTAATTTAATCTGTTATTTTATCCCCATGAAGAATTCTGCCTTGCATGTCTTTATCATCATCATCTACCAGGTCCTGAATTGAGGAGCGGCTGGCCGAGAGGCTAAAACGCCGGACTCTCATTCGGGAGGCCCGGTTTCGATCCCTCGGTAAGGTGTCGGATTTTTTTTCTGTCGGGGGCAAAAAGAAAATCCTAACCTGCACAGTTCGCGGTGACTGCACTAACCAGGCGGCCTTTATTCCTCAGGCTCAAAGACCCCTCTGCCATACACCGCAAGGTACTATATTGGCAGTAAATGACTACCAGGTCCTTTGCAAAACGTCAGTCCCATCACGTCCCGCCGAGACTATTTTTTAACCTTTGCCAGTTCGCCTACTTGGAACATGTTCATGCCCAGTGTGGCGTCATTGTTCAGTGTCCTTCTGCTTGTCATCACCCGTCGCTTACTCTTTATAATGTCGCCTTTATGAAGTTTTTTTTTTCCCCGCATATTCTTTACAGGACATCGCTGTCAACACCAGCATTTTATCGCTGTTGATGATTTCTTGGCAAGATTACGCTCAGTAGTTTGCCATTGCTTTCTGAGCGGCCGGCTCACTTATCCCGTAAATCGCCAACGCGGAGAGAACCCCCACCACCGTGTTACCCTATGTGGATAAACGGGATTACGTGAAATTCGTTTAACTCCTTGGCCAGAGAGACCGGCCTTTATTAAGTTACTGATCTGATACCATATTGTCTCATCATTCTCCACATGGAGAATCATATCTGATGCTGTTTCAAAGACTTCAAATCCAACATGACGTGCGGATTCAGATCAGTGCATAATTCTATTATTAATGCGTAATATGATTGCATATTCACTCTTTAGTTGTTTGTCAATAGCGTGTCTTAATCTCTCAAACATTATCTTACTTAATATATTCCCAGAAACGTACAGTACTCGTATTCCTCTATAATATAATTGTCGCATTACTGCAAGTCCCTTTTTCTTGGCAGCTTAATCAAATATCCTTCTCTTCAGTCTGCTGACATTTCTCCGGTCTACGGGACGCTGCGAAATAATGAGGAATTTTGAGGTTTCTTGTAAAATTCCTGATTAATTGAATCAGCCTTAACATTTGTTGGTGCTTAGCACAGGATCACATCCGTGTTTACTTTTTTTTTTTTTTTTTGGTAGTTTTTCTTCATCTTCTCGTTCTTCTTCCGAGCGGAGTGCGTCAGAATTAGTTATACACATGATAAGTCACGTGTCCGCTGTCTGCATGTATTTGTGTCAGGCATGGCTTGTGCTGCTCAATGTTGCTGTTATTTCTCTACAACTCACTGCTTACATGTCGTTTTAGTAGTTGCCTTTTCAGAAGTCATCAGTGCGTCCCAATTTCTCACTTCTAAACATCTTGCAACAAGTTAAGAACTTGTTACGAAGATGACAACTACAAAAACTGCGACCCTGTGATTTACGTTACTTCGAGACGTAATTATAGCAGAATTACACAAGGGACGTCTCACACAATGTGATTTACGTAACTCCAACGAGTAATTTTAACATTTTTGCAACGGATGTCTCGCACTTCGCAACAGTGCCATTTTGGTTTCCCCTTCTTTTGTTGTTCGAGCATGGAATGCTTAATAACTTAGTACGTGTCCTGAATGTCTCCATTATTTAAAGGTACGATTTGTTTGTTTGTTTTTTTTGTTTTTTTTTTGTAATATAAACCATATCCTTATCGCTTGCTATTATTCTTCTCTTGTTTGCTTAAAATGTATTGCCTATATCTGCAATATTGTCTCATGTGTAAAATTTAACGTCTTTGGTCTTTCAAGTTTATCTTTCTAGTCTTGTGTCCTCTTGTTTTACATGACAACTGAGGGGCATCTCCAGCATTTGTGGCTGGACCTTTCAAGACAGAACGTCCACTACTGCACACACCTGGGAGATGATCACAGGGTGACTACCATACCGTTTTACAGATATTGTCATATGTCCATTACATGTGTGCATGACATCCTAATTGGCTTAGTGCGCTTCCTGTATGGTTACCTACTTCTTCTGCACCTTTATTTATGGGGTATACTGTGCTCTTACTCGAGTTGTGAGCCGTACTAAAGTATACCATCCATCCAGCATGTGCCATGCCCATAAGCGTGGGCGGTCATGTTTTGCCATCCCACTCGATCACCAGAGTCGTGTTCCTGTCTCAACCATGCCACGTGGCCAAGCTACCTAGATATCTAACTCTCCGTCTTCCCCTTGGTCTCGTCCCTTCGATCTTGCCAGTTGTCACCAAGTTCTCCAAGTAATTTCTTCTCATAACACGCCCAAAACATTTTGACTGTCTACGTCTAATGACTCTAATCAGTTTACGATTGCCAATCGTTTCTTCAAGGACTTGTTCGTTGGTTTTTCTGTCTGTCCATGGTATTCTTTGCATTTTCCTTGGAAACCACATTTCCACAGCCATTAGATGTTTTTCAGCTTGACTACTCATTGTCCACGCTTCACATCCTTACAAACTTACAGGCTCTATGTAGCACCCCGACACCCATACCCGTTTTTGGTGCCATTTGTCCAATGTTTGCCTTATAGCATCTGTTTTTGATCTCGTCTGATTTTTCATTTGATGAGATTATACTTCCTAAGTACTTGAAGCACTTTACTTATTTCAGGGGGTGCTCTTTTAGATAAATCTGTATTATTTTTTTTCGTCTTAGGATATATTTACTACCTCTACTTTACTAATTATAATTGATAATTCTTAGTAACAATTAAACGCATGGCACGTTGCAATGTGCAGAATGAGTTACAGTAACAAGTAATTTAAGCAGAAAGAATGCACGATACAAATCAATGTTATTTTAGCAATATCTCTGCGACATGTCCAATGTAATTATCTTTGATACACTAGAAGAAAGCATACACACCAGCTGCACACAGTCCTACCGGGTGATTTCTGTACTTATCTGTGTTGTGTCCTTCGTCCCAGCCTAACTAATATATGACTTGGTGTATTTATAAATATTTTATAACCCCATGACCTGGCAAACTACTATTGAAGATAACAGATTCGTTTAGTTTTATACTGGTCGTAAACAAGGACATCAGTTTAAGTCAACAAGACACAGCAACCATAAATTATTTACGTAAACGCCTTTCTACAAGCAGCATGATAAATAGCAGATGTTGACAAGAACATATAGCGAGGACAGAACAACAGTTAGAAATCGGAAGGCTGTCATTTTGACTCTTTGTTTTTTTGTTGGTTGTGTGTGTGTGTGTGTGTGTGTGTGTGTGTGTGTGTGTGGGTGGGTGTGTGTGGGTGTGTGTTCTCTTTGAACTAAAGCGTAGTTCATGCATGTCATATTACGAAGACTTCTAGTGCACTGGACTGATATTTGCGTGTGGATTAGCTTTCACTATTTCAGTGTCCCTCGCCATCAGACGAACAGACTCCGTCTTCTGAGGTGCGTCCCCGAGACAAAGACGAAAAGTCAACATTTTAGTCGAACTGACCGGTGTAAGGGTTGATTTCACTACCTCAACACCAGCACACCGGAATTTTAAGAACGAGCGCTCTTATTCATTCGGATCATGCTGATCTCCTGACCCTTCGTTGAAGTACACTGGTCCCTTCAATTAGGCGATGGCATCATGTGTGGACGGCAGGGTGGAGTTTAGGTATTCCTAGAGTGTTCCATGTTTATAACGTCAAATAAGGACAGGTAAATTCTTGGGCAGTCAAAATGAGGAACCTGAACATTTAAAGGGAGGATAAGTCGCAAAGTTAACTTATCACAAAGATCAGAAAGAGGTTGTCTTCATATTGTAGGCATATTATGAGAAGACTAAAATGGAACGTGGTGTAACAGTTGGAATGAATTGTGGACAGAGAAACAGGGGAAGACAGCGACAGAAAATTGTTGACAGTCTTGTGTCATGTCACGGAAGGGAGTTAGCACACACAATAGTAAATGCCGTTGTAGACCGTAAGATGTGGAGAAGCATAACCGCCCATGCCAGTCATCAAGGCACTTGATGATGTCTATTTAGTCTGACCTCTGATCTATCATTCTTTCTTTATCTCAATATCAGTGACAATCAATACCTGATAATATACTTCTTATGCTATATCAATTGTGCCAATGGTTTCTCACCTCTTGATATTTCTGTGTATTACTAGAAACACGAACACCGTATTCCCTGTACGCGATGTGTCAGAGCAATTTTAGCCATTAGTCAGTAGTTAATAATTCCAGCAGTGCGCCAGTTACGTACATTAATTGTTTTTATAGAGCGCACTTCTAAAGTTGTTAAAAAAATTGACGCTTTACCAAAATGTTTAGGTTTTTTTCATGTTTGCACTCCCTTATTATTCAGAAATCTAATTCTCCGGATTCAACCATACATCAGGTAGAAATTTTGAGAGAGTGCTATTTTTCTATTGATAGTAAATGTGAAATAGTTTATATGGTTCTGATGGTAAATTCGACTACACAGCGGTGAGACAGAGTGTAAACAAGCAACTGAAAGAACGAATTACTAAGAAGAAGCAGAAGCAGCAGCAGCAGTAGCAGCAGCAGAAGCAAATGATGATGATGATGTTGATGCTGATGATGATGATGATGATGATGATGATGATGATGAGGAAGAAGAAGAATGAGGAGGAGGAGGAGGAGGAGGAGGAGGAGGAAGAGGATAAGGAAGAGGAGGAGAAGAAGAAGAAACAGCAAAAGCTTAAATTGAATGAGTCGTGTAGACTGTAGGCGCTGATAAGGAGGGATCATGAGCAACCAAAACCGATTCCCATTAATCTATGAATTCCCAAAGGTCAAAAATTCAGTGGCCTCTCTTTTCGTGGCAAGCTCCATTTGCCAAGTGTTAAATATGATCTTCGCGGAGCTTGCAACGAGCACATTTCTGTGTTTCCCCGAAAATAAGACCTACCTCTATAATAAGCCCTAGCACGATTTGTCAGGATGCTTTTAATATAAGACCTACCCCTAAAATAAGCCCTTGTTAAGATCGCCAGTTAGAATGAGAGACTTGTTGCCGAATAGCCAGTCGGAGAACAGACGCCACTGGTGTGCACTTGATAATGAACGGATATGGTTCATATTTAATATGTCATTCGTTCATTAATTCAGTAGCATGTCCTTTGCAGAACCTCGCTTCCATAACAACCTTCCGGAAAACCTCTCGATCATAAGCAAAATGTCCCGCGTCCGATAAACCCATCTGGAGATCATCAGCCACATCCTGCACCATCTTCTCTTTGGCCTTCCTCTTCCTCTCTTCTCAGGCATATACCCCCTCCATTATTGTTCTCTCCAAACTTTCGTGACGTTTCAAGTGACCAAAATATTTCAATTTTCTTTGTTTATCGTTTTTATTAGCCAACCTTCTTCAATATTCAGCTCTTGAAGTATTGATGCATTTGTTCTTTTCTTTACCCAAGATTTTCTTAGAACTCGTCTGTAACATTTATATTCAAAGGCATTTATGCACTGCTCAGCTTGTTTAGTAAGTGTCCAGGTCTCACAGCCAAATGTTGCAATGGGAAAGATACATGCTCTTAAAAATCTAATTTTTCTAGTTCTGTCTTATAATATTTAATATGTCACTCGTGTGAAATAGTTACCAATGCACTACCAGCAGGCACATGGACAAGAAATGCTCATTTAAGGGAAGCTTTATTGCTGGACATGAGAGACTGGGACCAATGGTTGTACATGAAATAGAGTCGCAAGAAATTCAGGCCGGAATTCGGGATTTGGAGAGACATAACGATGTTCCAGAAGAAGATGATATGTCTATATTTGAATAAATGTAGAATTGCATGTGTGTGTGTGTGTGTGTGTGTGTGTGTGTGTGTGTGTGTGTGTGTGTGTGTGTTTTAGTTTTATGTTTCATATCCCTTACAGGATGTTGTAGTCAACACCAGCATTTTTTCAGCTGCTGTTGATGTACTAGGCAAGTTTTACGTTCAGTAGTTTGCCATTGCTTTCTGAACGACCGGCTCACATACATCTGTAAGTTACTAGTAGTTACATGAATAAATTTAGATTATTTTATCTGATATATATATATATATATATATATATATATATATATATATATATATATATATATATATATATATATATATATATATATATATATATATATATAAGACATTCCCGAATATAAACTCTAGTGCTTTTGTTTTTAATGTAAAATTAAAATAAGACTGTCTTATTTCCGGGGAAACACGGTATTAACACAACTCGTATGTGTCATGTCAGAAGGGAACGGTTAGGGAAACAACATGTGGCCTTGTAGAGAATAATGCTTAAAGTAAAAACATGACCTGGCATGGTTCTGTGATGTGATAGGGCCATCACACTGTGTAGGATTTACGGCTCAGATCCTAAAAAGTCGAACGCAGGCGTCGAATCCTCGTCCGACCAGGCTCGTGAAACAGGATGTTTGTAAAGTCTCAATACTCGTTGTATGTAGAACAATTATGATGACGTCATCAAAAGACGTGCCCCGCAGTCCATCATGAAGCAATATGCAGCGAATGGCTGTCGTCTGCTGTGGTATTTCTGCTATGGTATTTCTTGAAATGAAATGTTACAAAAAATGTTACAAAAATAATGTATGCACAATTGATGACTCAAGACGACTACCACGTTATGGACAGACCAGAACAGTACATTCTTCTGCGCCTCAGAACAGGACACAATAGATTACGCAACCACATGTATACAAAATTTAAGATTGGTGACTCAGCCATGTGCACATGTGGTTTGGCGTTGCAGACAGCAGAGCACATACTCCAGGATTGCCCAAACTACAACATATCCAGGCGAACCTTCTGGCCTAGAGAGACAACAGTGGAAGATAAACTCTATGGACCGCTGAATGAACTAAAAAAGACTGTTGGATTCATACAAGAGACAACACTGCAGTTATAGGCTTATTTCAGGCGAACGAAAGAAGAAGAAGAAGATGACCTGAAAAAAGCAATCAGATGTACCATTCATGAAATAAGAACCGACGCGTTGCACGGGGTATTTGACAATATAAAGAGACATGTACAGTCATGTCTTGAAGCTCTTTTGAACCACTTGTTATAATGAATACTCCATTCGTACATTCCAGCTCCCCCAAAACAGCGTTAAACTAAAGCAAAAACTATTATAACTAATTTAATGAATTTTTAGCACATTTGTTATGATCTTATCAGATTTGTTCTACATACAAAGTGTAGTGAGACTTTATAAACACCCTATCAACTACACAAACGCGACACACAAACGCGACAAACGCGACAGCCATTGCTTAATTATTTTTTTTTTTTAAGTATAGCTAAAGTTAAATCGTATGATATATACCTAAGGTCGTCATCGTCATATGACCTGTCAACCCGCGTGGGCTTTCATACATCGTCGCAGATCCCGATTCTTGCTATTCTGAGTCACCAATGTAGATGATGTACCCCCACACAAGGGTATTAGTTCGTCCATTATCATTTATTTGGATGTATGACTGCCTCTTCTAAAACTGATTTTGTTTCAAGTTGTCAGTATATGTTCCCATGCCTCTCTTCTCATGACATTACCAGAGAAAACTCCTCTACTTAGATTAGACCTGTCGGAGATCAGCATGGCCGAATTGATAAGACAGCTCGTTTTTAAAGACCTCGTGTGTTGATATCGAGGTATCGGGTTCAATCCCTACATCGAACATTGAAATGCCTGTGAAGTCGGAATGGGAGACCTTGATGGCGAGGACACTGGTAATATGGAAAGCTAATCCACACGCAAACAATCAGTTCAGCACACTAGAAATATGAACTACGCTTGAGTTCAAAGCGAGCGAGTGCCACCCCCTCCTCCCCCCCCCCCCCAAAAAAAAAAATTTTTTTTTAAATTAAAAATTAACACACAAAAAAACCCCAATAAATCAAACTTGTCCAGGCTTTAGTTGTTATTTACCCAAAATACTTCTTAGAAACAATATCTCCCTTTCCTCCAAGTTGTCTCTTAATTTGTCAATTCACATGCGACATACAAACTACTGAGCGATGTCCTGTAAAGGATATGCGAAAAAAAAAAATGCGAAATAAGACATTACTATTATGCACTGCGTGTTATAAGTTTACCCCCCCCCCCACCCCCCCCCCCCCCCCCGATACTTGAATGTTCATTGCTAAACATCCCTTTGTCAACATGTTTTAAATGTCCCATGCAATGAAAGTTTTTGTTGCAATTTGTGTTCTCTGGTGGGACTCCCATTTGTATCTCAACAACCTCACAACCGCGGCAGACAAAATTGTTGACAACTTTGACAGACGCATTTCCGCATCCGGTTTCACGCTACGTTCATTTGCTGAATATATCTTACAAACACAGGAAATGGGTCACTATGGGAGACACTACTTGCTCAAATGTCTAACGGAGCATACATGTGCGTTTTTATCTGCACACGGTGTGTAATCTGCGTGGTTTTCTCCTATTTTCAATACTTCAAGTTTGTTAGTGTTTATGTATGTGTGTGTGCGTGTGTGCGTGCGCGTGCGCGGTCTTTTAAAGATACGTACAATTGTGCGTGTTTATCTTTGTGTGTATATGTACATGTTTATATCTATGTGTATATGTACATGTTTATATCTATGTGTATATGTACATGTTTATATCTATGTGTATATGTACATGTTTATATCTATGTGTATATATACATGTTTATATCTATGTGTATATGTACATGTTTATATCTATGTGTATATGTACATGTTTATATCTATGTGTATATGTACATGTTTATATCTATGTGTATATGTACATGTTTATATCTATGTGTATATGAGTTGAGTTGAGTTTAGCAAAGAACTGACATCACTGCATTCAAGATATTCCCATACGCGCTCCGTCCTCTCGTTTAAAAGCCAGCGAAGAGTTCCAGTCGCTATCTGATTGAAAGTTCTCCTTGTCTTCCCTCTCAGTCTTGAAATTCTTCCAGAACTCCTGTCGATTCCTCGCAATATCATTCTTTCCACATACTGGTTCTCACTCTGTTCCCCCGCCTACTCTACTTGATCCCAGAGGCGCTCGACCACCTCTCCCTTCTCCATATGTAATCTTCCTTCTCCATAGATAATCTACCTCCAAGAGGTGCATTCTATGCCAGCATATCAGCCTGTTCATTTCCCCGCACTCCCGCATGGCCATGACAAAAAATCCATACAACTCTCTCAATATGTGACATTTGAAGCGAGGATGGCCATTCCACACAAAACGTTCTTTTCTGCACCTTACTTAGCGTACTCCTTGAATCCATAATGAAAGCAATGTGTGTTGCAGGGACCTTCTCTAACCAACGAAATGCCGCTGTTACTGCTTCCACCTTCTCAGTCTGCAGGTCGCAGTCTCATATGCCAGCCTCTCCTTTTCAAGCACGGTCCATTAACCTTCGCGATGAAACGGCAACAACTACGTCTATTTATCACCACTGATCCATCGGTGTAGATCACTATGTCACCTTGATGTGTGTTACTCTGGATAATTTGATTCACCTCAACCTCTGTGCGGCCTGCTGCCAATTCTCTGTACTCACGACCCAGTGTTACTAAGACAATGTGCCAGTCCGTCATATCTTCCGGCACTTTAACCCACTCGTTTTCAGGACTGATGGTTTCTAGATCACACACCTGACGTGTAGATGTTTCTGCCTGTGCCGTCCAGGACCTGCCTCGTCTCAGTCAATGACCATTGAGCAAATCCATAATGCGTATACGTACATGTGTACCTCTATGTGTATATGTACATATTTATCTCTGTGTGTATGTGTACATGTCTATCTATGCGTGTATGTGCATATATTTCCTTGTGTGTATATGTACATGTCTACCTATATGGATGTACATGTTCATCTCTATGTGTAAATGTGCATGTTCACTTCATGTGTATATGTGCATGTGTATGTGCGTGTGTATGGTATAGTGTTTGTGGGTGTACATGCATGTTCATCTACGTATGTCTATGTGCATAATTGTTTATGTTAGTCTTACTACCCCGAGAAGACCCTGCCATATCGTGTCTCCGTTTATGTTAGTCTTACTACCCCGAGAAGACTGCCATATCGTGTCTCCGTTTAGCATTTATTTTTCTTGTCATCAGCGATGTGTCCTAGTCTTCTCTCAGTTTGATAAAACCCAAACCTGCACAGTTCGCGGTGAATTCACTAGCCAGGCGGCCTAAATTCCTCAGGCTTAAGACCCCCCCCCCCCCCCCTTTCTACTCCGCAAGGCATAGGGTGTATTTCTAATGACCGTGCAGTGTTTGAAAATATTGCCGGTCCAAGTTGTGTATTTATCTATTATGTCGCATGAAATTTACAAAGGATGAATACAAAACTTGGACCGGCAATATTTTCAAACACTGCCATCATTAAACATACACACTATACCATAGACTGTGGATTACTGTAAGAGATGGTATATCGAATAATTGTTACTCCCTGCACATTAACTTTAATTAGTTCATCCACAGCAACAACAAATGTATAAAGTAATGAACCCTTTTAAGTCTTAATACGCACTGGGGACAAGGTGCTAGCCCCACCTTTGTATAGACTGTCGGAACACTGTGAGTCATGTGATCAGTGTCCCAAGACATTTCTTGCGACCCATGTTGTGATGGGTCAACCCAGGGGAGCCCATGGTCAGATGTAAAAATCCCGCTATCCCAGCCATTCATGTCTCCCTAGTAACCCAATTAACGACTGTTCTAGTCTATGAACGCAGTTTCTTATTTCCCCGTCAGACTCAGTTGAGGGTACACAATCAGTTGCGGGCTATGTGGAAGCAGGCCGACTAGCGTTGGTATTGATGCTATGAAGTGTTAGCCATTCAGAAAGCAATGGCAAACTACTGACTTCTAGCATTGGCTAGTAAATCACGAGCAGCAGTTCAAGGCTGGGGTGTTTTCCAACGCTCCGTAAAGGGCAAGCAACTAATGTTTTTTTTTTTTCATATCCTATTTACATGACATCGCTGTCAACACCAGCATTTTACCACTGTTGTTGATTTCTTGGCAAGATTACGCCCAGTAGTTTGCCATTACTTTCTGAGCAACCGGCTCACATACCCCCTAAGTAACGAACGCGACGCGATCCGCTACCGAATCTCGCGCAGCTGCCTTACCGTACGTGGATATACGGGATTACGGAGAAAGTTAAACCCTAGGCCAGGGAGACCGGCTAAGCAACTAACTAGTCTACGAATATTTAAATACGTCGCGTGCATGTGTGTGTCACTATATATACGCATATATATATATATATATATATATATATATATATATATATATATATATATATATATGTGTGTGTGTGTGTGTGTGTGTGTGTTTGTGTGGGTGTATTAGTGTGTATGTGTGTAGTTGTGTGTCTATGTGTGCGGTTGTGTGTTTCTGGGTGTGCATATATGTGTGTGCCTGCGTGTTTACGTGTCTGGTTTTTACACCTACAACCGAAACAACATAAAATCGATGATTGCTTGTCTCTCAGCTCCCGGCTCTAAGTGCATCTAGAGGCAATTCCAAGCACAAAGTCTAGAGGTTGCCGTCTTGTCCTGCCCTGGCCGAAAAGATGGACCATGCATATTGATTAGCCTCTTCTTTTTGATTTGCCAACCGCTGTCCGTGATGTTGTATAAAAACGATTACTGTGAATGATTGAGAATTGGAGATGAATGAACAGATTGTTTAGCTTTCCTATTAATAAGGGCTGTCTTTGGTGGCCAGGCTGTGTTCACGTGTCAAGCAATGTCATTCAAAATTAAAGAGGTGGGTGATTTATTGTCGTTTTTATGGATTGAAATGAAAAAAACTGCGCTTGGTGCTTGGACCTGTAACCTTACTAGATCAACACACACACACACACATACACACACATACACACACACACATCCCACACTTAAACACACACATATATATTTACACACACACACACACACCTAGCGTCTAGTTGATCATGCGTCGAAGTACACTTGTTCCGGCAGCGAAGCGCTGTCGTGGTTTGGAGGTGACAGGTTCGAATCCCGGTCGGTAACTATATAGCTTTCAAATTTTATGTTGTCTAGTGTGTCCTCTAATCTCTACTTCCTTCTTCTCTTTCTATGAGGGCCAAATAATACCATGTGTGTTTATTTATGTACTGTCTCATTGGCCTCAAAAGGTTCTCCAGTTGATTCCCTATATACATAGTAGGTAGATAACGGCTTCCACTAATCAAATCTGAGCCACAATGTTAGTATATACTAGGTCATCGCATTCTGTAGTATGTGGCCAAACACGTCGCCCTTGCTTGTATCTTTCCCGGACAGTGAGTAACTTAATTATATCCTGCTGTAATTTTACGACGATGGGCCGAACTCTATCTGTCTCACTCGGTTCCCCCTCTCTCTCTCCGTCTGTCGCTCCCTTTCTTTCTATCCCTCTCCTCTCTCTCTCTCTCTGGGACGCAGAGGTGTTTCCAAGGCACCAGGGCCGGGTTATATACTGGCCAAGACCTATTGACGCGTCCTCGTCGAGCGTCCTGGGCAACAGGTCCCTTCGGGGTCCTGGCTAAAGTCAATAGGATCACCGATTCTTCCGAAGTCGGAGAGTGTCTGCCTGTACGGCGAGGAACCACCAGTCTGCACACCAATAAGCCAGACATGGGACAACGGACACTCACGCAAACCTCAGGTCCTGTATGACATCACACTGATGTTGGACAACAGGATGCCTTCATCCGACATACAGGACTTCGCGTTGGAGCTCAAGCCAACGAACACAAGCAAGCAAGCAAGCAAGCTCTCTCTCTCTCTCTCTCTCTCTCTCTATATATATATATATATATATATATATATATATATATATATATATATATATATATATATATATATATATATATATGTGTGTGTGTGTGTGTGTGTGCGTGCCTGCATGCGTGCGTGCGTGTGTGTGTGTGGCTACACAAATACCCAGAACTAAGAGGAGGATATTACATAACTGAGATACTATACATATTAATTGCCCAGTTCCAATGAATTCAGCAGGCAGCTTTTAACTACGAAAACAGATAAGTCTCATCGTGGATCCCGCCAATTTCTGGCATACAGGATGTGACTTAGCGTGTTCGTCACGTGGAGAACACTAACGAATGAGCTGTCTCCGGTGTAAGAGAATATCTGGGGCATCAATGTTATTACAGTGGTTCTCAACCTTTTTTGGCCCATGCTCCCCTTCGCCATATGTTCAGAATGTCACCCCTCCCTCCTCCTTTCGTTTTTCCTCCCCATAAATCCCCCACCTCCCCTACACTGTATACGTAAAATATGGAAGCTAAATTTAATAATACATACTAGAACATGTCTACACGTCTACATAAAACGTGATTTGTGGGTCTAATTACGTTATAAAATGAATTTCAGAAGGGCGAGAAGTACAGAACAGTAAAGTATGGAGGGAAAACAATTTCAAGTTATTCTTGTATTAACGCCGTCTTTGAATAATCTTAATCCTCCCCCCCCCCCACCCCCACCCCACCCCCACCCCTGGAAACCCTAAAATTCCCGGAGATTCCCCACCGGTTGAGAACCACTGTTTTGTGAGCATGAAGAAATGCTTGCAACACAATTCCTAACTGACCATCAAATTTTGTTCCAGAATTGTTATCAACTGATTTATTGCCAAAGGATCATATATCCCCAAATGCGATCTACCATTTGGATAGAAGGACGATATATCACCATACTAGGGTCATCGTTTTATTTGTTTTATTTGTGTATCTTCCGCAATGCCAATCTCAGTGAATGGAAATTTACATTATAATACTTGCTTATTTCATTGCTTTTCTAGTTTGGTCTAAACTTATATTTTATTTGGCACTGAACCAGCCAAGGAATATTCTCTTTTTATTGAGATACATATGTTCTTCTTCTTGTTCTTCTTTCCTCTTTCGTGAGAAGTGCGCTTCTCTTTCGTGAGAAGTGCGTTTCTTTTTCATGGGAAGTGTTTTCGTCTTTCGTGGGAAGTGCGTTTCTCTTTCGTGGGTAGTGTTTTCCTCTTTCGTGGGAAATATTTTCCTCTTTCGAGAGAAGTGCATCTCCATCTAGCACTGCACCTCAAATATCAACGTGTCCGATTTCGGCATGCATTGTTTAAGGTTTGCCTCCTCCAGACAGACTTCGTCCATGGTAGGGGGCATATAGAGCAAACACATTTAGTTAATTGAATGTCCTTTATAGGACATGACAATACACCCAAGTATTTATATTCAGTTTATAAGTACAGTAATTTGCCATTGCAGAGAAAAATAGAATATACAAAAAAGCAGTGATCGGGAGGGGGCGGAGGTTCTATGTGACAAAGTGGTCAGTCCGCCTGTCTTGCTGCCTGAAGGTTGTGGATTTATATTCTAGCTATGTCTTTCAGACCACTATCACATGTTTCCCAAGGGGGAACTACGAGGTTCGTGCTTTATGCCACGCCCTGGGCAGGCGGCTTGTCGTTTTGTGTTGAGAGACCGAGCCACATGGGTTAGTTCTCATTGGAGCTTAAGTACAAAAATAAAGAACCATTTTACATTCTTAATGGGTATATCGTGCTAATCTCATAGTTGTGTAGACCATTCGGCATTCGAGGGTGGGTTGGACAATATCACGCTTAGCGCGTTTATTTCCCATGAAATTTACTGGTACACATTTTAAAGTGAATCGAACTGGGCGCTCATATTAATTAAGAAAACACGATTGACTGAGGTTTCCAGCGCATGAACAACGGAACAGTAGACAAACGTGCTATCCACTGGCTAACCGCGACTTCTCTTTATGTCTTTACCTCTTTCAACACATTTAGGTAACTTGTTTTGGTTGTCCAAGTAATTTACGCCATGTTTCGGTAAACTACATCTCTGAGACTTCGAGGGATGAATATTGATGTTTCATAATGGTCTAGGATTCACATCCAATTTTTTTTTTCTTCATTTATTCGCTTTGAACTTAAACGTAGTTTATACGCGTGCTACTGTTTCTAGTTAACTGGGCTGATTTTTGAGTGTGGATTAGCTTTCCCTTTTACCAGTGTCCATTAAGGAACCCACTCCGACTTCAGAGGTATTTGCAATTTAAGAACGAGAAAGAAGTCAACATTTTAGTGCAGCTGACCTGTGTATGGGTTGAACCAGCTACTTCCGCATCAGCCCACATGTTAAAACTAGGCCTAGGCAACTTGGAAGAGTTCTTGCTTTAACGTACGGTGGCATGAATGCCCTGCAAAGTAGCTGGAAACATCTGTAGTAACTCTTCTGCTGTTCTCTAACTATCGAAGAATATTAGCAGATCTTCCATGTATTTCGTGTTTATCCGAAAAGGATAGCGTCAGATCTTTCACCTGGCCAGCATGTATAACATCGTCAGTCTCCATCTCATGTAAGACTATAACATGGTTTGTAACCCGGGTATCTGACTTAGAAGCGGACGTTGGACCAATAAATCACTCCGCCAATTTTTTTATTTTTTTATTTTTTTTCCATATCCGTTTTACAAGACATCCCTGTCAACACCAGCATTTTACTGCTGTTTTTGATGTCTTGGCAAGTTTAGCTCAGTAGCTTGTCATTGCCTTCTGAACGAAAGTCCCCCATGACAAAATCGTTAAAATCCAGCTCATCGCGGTCCGCTGCGAAATCGCGCGCAGCTGTGCTTTGAACGCGGGTAAGTGGGCTTACGAATCGCGCCCGTAAGCTATTAACCACGGAGACCCACCTCCGCCATATTAGTTAGAGATAATGTAACACAGTCACAGGGCAATGTTACTATGTCGATCATACATTACATCTTCCTATAACCGCAATGATTTGGTAAATTCTGTACGTCTCGTGATCACATTCAATAGTATCTGTGTTGTAAATTGTGACACTAGCACTGCTGTTAGATTTTTTTTTTGTTTTTTTAGTTCTCGTGTGTAGAAGGGACTAGATTTGTGTATCAACAAAGCAGTCGATGTGGTTTGACGTCTTCCCTGTTCCAATGAGTATTAAGATGAAATCCATAAGTTTGGAATCGCTGCTAGAGTCACAACATATTCTTATTTCAAACAGCTGGATGAGGACCCCCACAACATATTCTTGTTTCAAACAGCTGGATGAGGACCCCCACAACATATTCTTGTTTCAAACAGCTGGATGAGGACCCCCACAACATATTTTTGTTTCAAACAGCTGGATGAGTACCCTCACAACATATTCTTGTTTCAAACAGCTGGATGAGTACCCTCACAACATATTCTTGTTTCAAACAGCTGGATGATGACCCCCACAACATGTTGAACAAACTCAGCTACGTGATCCGAGTTTTGTTTGTTGTCTCCTGTATTTTACGAGTGCTAGTTTACATCTGTTTGTCTGTCTAACTGACTGTCTGTTTGTGTGTCTGCCCACTTGTCTGCCTACCTGCCTGCTTGGCTTTCTACCAGCCCTTCCGTTCATCAGACTGTCTATATATTTCTGAACCTGCCTATCTGTTCGTCTGCCTGTCTGTCCGTTATATTATTTGAAATATAACAGACAAGAGTGCCGTTAACAATAACAGGCCATCTACATCACGGTAACAACAGTGTGGCGTGGACTGATGTGTTATCTTTCCGTGTATATTGTAACCTTACAGCTGGTTGTCATACCACACGGTTCCTGCTTCCTTTACCTTAGTGCAAATATGTTATCCTGAAGAAAACTTGCAGATAAAAGAGTATACACTTAACAAAAACAAATTGCTCGCTAATCTCTACTGTTGAAGAATAGGGACAGGCGGAGACCAATAGAGACGATGCTGTTTGTGATCATAACATGGCGGGACATCGGTTTCAGATATGATTGGCAGTACACAAGACAGAAAGCTGTGGGAATGCTTGATCATGAACCCAACACGGCATAGACTATAATAATAAGAAGAATATCAACTTCTCAATCAATTGCAATCTCTTAAAAGGTTCCCAAAAAGTTGAAAACAAAACGGACGTTATGGGAAGTAATCACTTTATAACTTGTCTTATGCATTATTCGTGGTTGTCTCGCTTGGTTTGTTAGCACCATGATTCTTTTGTATGTAATGGCATGCAAACGGTTAAGGAAGCTCTTAAACTTCCCGTGCGCTGATGACGGGGTGTGGGGTTCATTTTTAGATTAGTCAGTTGGACTTAAAACGTTGACTTTTTCTGGCAAACTACTGAACTTAAAATCGACTAGAAAACCACCCTCGTGGTGATATTATCGCCCGGCAAAGGATGTGAAGCATTGTACAGGGTGTATTTTTAATGACGGCGCAGTGTTTGAAAACATTGCCGGTCCAAGTTTTGTATTTACCTATTATGTTGCATGATCTTTACAAGGGTGAATATAAAACTCGGACTAGCAATATTTTCAAACACTGCACATTTATTAAAGATTCACCATGTACATTAATGGAATTCATTTATCTATAATTTTCTTTTGTTTCGCATACCCTTTACAGTACATTGCAATCAACACCAGCATTTTTCCAGCTTCTATTGATGTCTTGGCAAATTTACGTTCAGTAGTTTGCCATTGTTTCTGAACGACCGGCTCACATACCTCCGTAAGTAACCCGCTCGACGCGATCCGCTGCCGAATCTCGCGCAGCTGTGTTTCGTACGAAAGTATAAGGAATTACGAACAACGTCCTTAACACCTTCGCCAGGGAGACGGCTATCTATAATTACTAAAGCAAATATGAGGACATATTTTTGCCGACATTATGCTACTAATTTCAACCACGGACACTCACTGCAACTAATGAACGCAAGACACCAGAGATGAGATGCCTTAGAAGTGCTGCGGGAATATCCGTGAGAGATAGAATTAGTCATGACGACTAGGTCTGAAACAAGTCATGCATTTCATATAAAGAATAGCATATTACATGGTTTGCCCACATTACAAGAATTCCCTAGTACCTCTGCCACAATGAAGAAATGTAATGAATACAGAGAAAGGGGGAGACCACGTAAAATATTAAGTGATAGTATCATTGATACTACCAAGAACAACCTTAATGTAATCAATACCATCTTTCACACAGCATTAGAAAAAGCACATCAAATATCATTACAACACTCCCAATGCCCCACCCTCCGCCCTTCATGACTTCACTGAGGAAAATGGAGGAAAAGAATATTCCATGGGCATTTTATGACAATCACTGGCAACATTTGGCATGTTATGACAATCATTGGCAACATTTGGCATGTTATGACAATCACTCGGCAACATTTGGCATGTTATGACAATCACTGGCAACATTTGGCATGTTATGACAATCACTGGCAACATTTGGCATGTTATGACAATCACTGGCAACATATGGCATGTTATAACAATCATTGGCAACATTTGGCATGTTATAACAATCACTGGCAACATTTGGCATGTTATGACAATCACTCGGCAACATTTGGCATGTTATGAACAATCACTGGCAACATTTGGCATGTTATGACAATCACTGGCAACATTTGGCATGTTATGACAATCACTGGCAACATTTGGCATGTTATGACAATCACTGGCAATATTTGGCATGTTATAACAATCACTGGCAACATTTGGCATGTTATGACAATCACTGGCAACATTTGGCATGTTATGACAATCACTGGCAACATATGGCATGTTATGACAATCACTGTGAACATTTGGCATTTTATGACAATCACTTGCAACATTTGGCATGATATAACAATCACTGGCAAAATTTGGCATGTTATGACAGTCACTGGCAACATTTGGCATGTTATGACAATCACTGGCAACATTTGGCATGTTATGTCAATCACTGGCAACATTTGGCATGTTATGACAATCACTGGCAACATTTGGCATGTTATGACAATCACTGGCAACATTTGACATGTTATGACAATCACTGGCAACATGTGGCATATTATGACAATCACTGGCAACATTTGGCATGTTATGACAATCACTGGCAACATTTGGCATGTTATGACAATCACTGGCAACATTTGCCATGTTATGACAATCACTGGCAACATTTGCCATGTTATGACAATCACTGGCAACATTTGCCATGTTATGACAATCACTGGCAACATTTGCCATGTTATGACAATCACTGGCAACATTTGGCTTGTTATGACAATCACTGGCAACATTTGCCATGTTATGACAATCACTGGCAACATTTGCCATGCTATGACAATCACTGGCAATATTTGGCATGTTATAACAATCACTGGCAACATTTGGCATGTTATGACAATCACTGGCAACATTTGGCATGTTATAACAATCATTGGTAACATATGGCATGTTATAACAATCACTGGCAACATTTGGCAAGTTATAACAATCACTGGCAACATTTGGCATGTTATGACAATCAATCGGCAACATTTAGCATGTTATGACAATCACTGGCAACATTTGGCATGTTATGACAATCACTGGCAACATTTGGCATGTTATGACAATCACTGGCAACATTTGGCATGTTATGACAATCACTGGCAACATTTGCCATGTTATGACAATCACTGGCACCATTTGGCATGTTATGACAATCACTGGCACCATTTGCCATGTTATGACAATCACTGGCAACATTTGCCATGTTATGACAATCACTGGCAATATTTGCCATGTTATGACAATCACTGGCAACATTTGCCATGTTATGACAATCACTGGCAACATTTGCCATGTTATAACAATCACTGGCAACATTTAACATGTTATGACAATCACTGGCAACATTTGGCATGTTATGACAATCACTGGCAACATTTGCCATGTTATCACAATCACTGGCAACATTTGGCATGTTATGACAATCACTGGCAACATTTGCCATGTTATGACAATCACTGGCAACATTTGCCATGTTATGACAATCACTGGCAACATGTGGCATATTATGACAATCACTGGCAACATTTGGCATGTTATGACAATCACTGGCAACATTTGCCATGTTATGACAATCACTGGCAACATTTGGCATGTTATGACAATCACTGGCAACATTTGCCATGTTACGACAATCACTGGCAACATTTGGCATGTTATGACAATCACTGGCAACATTTGGCATGTTATGACAATCACTGGCAACATTTGCCATATTATGACAATCACTGGCAACATTTGGCATGTTATGACAATAACTGGCAACATTTGGCATGTTATAACAATCACTGGCTACATTTGCCATGTTATGACAATCACTGGCAACATTTGCCATTTTATGACAATCACTGGCAACATTTGGCAGGTTATTACAATCACTAAAACATTTGCCATGTTATGACAATCACTGGCAACATTTGCCATGTTATGACAATCATTGGCAAAATTTGGCATGTTATGACAATCACTGGCAACATTTGGCATGTTATGACAATCACTGGCAACATTTGACATGTTATAACAATCACTGGCAACATTTGCCATGTTATGACAATCACTCGGCAACATTTAGCATGTTATGACAATCACTGGCAATATTTGGCATGTTATGACAATCACTGGCAACATTTGGCATGTTATGACAATCACTGGCAACATTTGGCATGTTATGACAATCACTGGCAACATTTGCCATGTTATGACAATCACTGGCACCATTTGGCATGTTATGTCAATCACTGGCAACATTTGGCATGTTATGACAATCACTGGCAACATTTGGCATGTTATGACAATCACTGGCAACATTTGGCATGTTATGACAATCACTGGCAACATTTGCCATGTTATGACAATCACTGGCAACATTTGCCAGGTTATGACAATCACTGGCAACATTTGGCATGTTATGACACTCATTGGCAACATTTGGCATGTTATGACAATCACTGGCCACATTTGGCATGTTATGACAATCACTGGCAACATTTGGCATGTTATGACAATCACTGGCAACATTTGCCATGTTATGACAATCACTGGCAACATTTGCCATGTTATGACAATCACTGGCAACATTTACCATGTTATGACAATCACTGGCAACATTTAGCATGTTATGACAATCACTGGCAAAATTTTGCATTTTATGACAATCACTGGCAACATTTGGCAGGTTATGACAATCACTAGCAACATTTGGCATGTTATGACAATCACTGGCAACATTTGCCATGTTATGACAATCACTGGCAAAATTTGGCGTGTTATGACAATCACTGGCACCATTTGCCATGTTATGACAATCACTGGCAACATTTGCCATGTTATGACAATCACTGGCAACATTTGCCATGTTATGACAATCACTGGCAACATTTGCCATGTTATGACAATCACTGGCAACATTTGCCATGTTATGACAATCACTGGCAACATTTGGCATGTTATGACAATCACTGGCAACATTTGGCATGTTATGACAATCACTGGCAACATTTGCCATGCTATGACAATCACTGGCAACATTTGGCATGTTATAACAATCACTGGCAACATTTGGCATGTTATGACAATCACTGGCAACATTTGGCATGTTATAACAATCATTGGCAACATATGGCATGTTATAACAATCACTGGCAACATTTGGCAAGTTATAACAATCACTGGCAACATTTGGCATGTTATGACAATCAATCGGCAACATTTAGCATGTTATGACAATCACTGGCAACATTTGGCATGTTATGACAATCACTGGCAACATTTGGCATGTTATGACAATCACTGGCAACATTTGGCATGTTATGACAATCACTGGCAACATTTGCCATGTTATGACAATCACTGGCACCATTTGGCATGTTATGACAATCACTGGCACCATTTGCCATGTTATGACAATCACTGGCAACATTTGCCATGTTATGACAATCACTGGCAATATTTGTCATGTTATGACAATCACTGGCAACATTTGCCATGTTATGACAATCACTGGCAACATTTCCCATGTTATAACAATCACTGGCAACATTTGCCATGTTATGACAATCACTGGCAACATTTGGCATGTTATGACAATCACTGGCAACATTTGCCATGTTATCACAATCACTGGCAACATTTGGCATGTTATGACAATCACTGGCAACATTTGCCATGTTATGACAATCACTGGCAACATTTGCCATGTTATGACAATCACTGGCAACATGTGGCATATTATGACAATCACTGGCAACATTTGGCATGTTATGACAATCACTGGCAACATTTGGCATGTTATGACAATCACTGGCAACATTTGCCATGTTATGACAATCACTGGCAACATTTGGCATGTTATGACAATCACTGGCAACATTTGCCATGTTATGACAATCACTGGCAACATTTTGCATGTTATGACAATCACTGGCAACATTTGGCATGTTATGACAATCACTGGCAACATTTGCCATATTATGACAATCACTGGCAACATTTGGCATGTTATGACAATCACTGGCTACATTTGCCATGTTATGACAATCACTGGCAACATTTGCCATTTTATGACAATCACTGGCAACATTTGGCAGGTTATTACAATCACTAAAACATTTGCCATGTTATGACAATCACTGGCAACATTTGCCATGTTATGACAATCATTGGCAAAATTTGGCATGTTATGACAATCACTGGCAACATTTGACATGTTATAACAATCACTGGCAACATTTGCCATGTTATGACAATCACTCGGCAACATTTAGCATGTTATGACAATCACTGGCAACATTTGGCATGTTATGACAATCACTGGCAACATTTGGCATGTTATGACAATCACTGGCAACATTTGGCATGTTATGACAATCACTGGCACCATTTGGCATGTTATGTCAATCACGGGCAACATTTGGCATGTTATGACAATCACTGGCAACATTTGGCATGTTATGACAATCACTGGCAACATTTGGCATGTTATGACAATCACTGGCAACATTTGGCATGTTATGACAATCATTGGCATTATTTGGCATGTTATGACACTCATTGGCAACATTTGGCATGTTATGACAATCACTGGCAACATTTGGCATGTTATGACAATCACTGGCAACATTTGGCATGTTATGACAATCACTGGCAACATTTGCCATGTTATGACAATCACTGGCAACATTTGCCATGTTATGACAATCACTGGCAACATTTACCATGTTATGACAATCACTGGCAACATTTAGCATGTTATGACAATCACTGGCAAAATTTTGCATTTTATAACAATCACTGGCAACATTTGGCAGGTTATGACAATCACTGGCAACATTTGGCATGTTATGACAATCACTGGCAACATTTGCCATGTTATGACAATCACTGGCAAAATTTGGCATGTTATGACAATCACTGGCACCATTTGCCATGTTATGACAATCACTGGCAACATTTGCCATGTTATGACAATCACTGGCAACATTTGCCATGTTATGACAATCACTGGCAACATTTGCCATGTTATGACAATCACTGGCAACATTTGCCATGTTATGACAATCACTGGCAACATTTGCCATGTTATGACAATCACTGGCAACATTTGGCATGTTATGACAATCACTGGCAACATTTGGCATGTTATGACAATCACTGGCAACATTTGCCATGTTATGACAATCACTGACAACATTTGCCATGTTATGACAATCACTGGCAACATTTGCCATGTTATGACAATCACTGGCAACATTTGCCATGTTATGACAATCACTGGCAACATTTAGCATGTTATGACCATCACTGGCAACATTTGGCATGTTATGACAATCACTGGCAAAATGTGGCATATTATGACAATCACTGGCAACATTTGGCATGTTATGACAATCACTGGCAACATTTGGCATGTTATAACAATCACTGGCAACATTTGCCATGTTATGACAATCGCTGGCAACATTTGCCATGTTATGACAATCACTGGCAACATTTGGCATGTTATGACAATCACTGGCAACATTTGGCATGTTATGACAATTGTCATAGTGTGGTAAAGACAGGTTAAGCACGTGATCGTATAGACCCAAGTCTCCGCGTTGTTATAAACATATTTTATTGGCCGAATAGTACTACAGCACACATGATGGTAGACTCCCTGCCCGGTGTTGACATGTCTTTTCAATCCCCCTAAGTGACGTGTGTGTTCTCCTAGATACACTTCTTCATTCGTGCACACACGTTCACTATGATTTTCCCCCTAGTCAAGGAATGCGCATCATTCCTTAACTCTTTACTCCTAACCTAGTTCCCTCACTGTTACACAATCACTGGCAACATTTGCCATGTTATGACAATCACTGGCAACATTTGCCATGTTATGACAATCACTGGCAACATTTGCCATGTTATGACAATCACTGGCAACATTTGCTATGTTATGACAATCACTGGCAACATTTGCCATGTTATAACAATCACTGGCAACATTTGCCATGTTATGACAATCACTGGCAACATTTGCCATGTTATGACAATCACTGGCAACATTTGCCATGTTATGACAATCACTGGCAACATTTGCCATGTTATGACAATCACTGGCAACATTTGCCATGTTATGACAATCACTCGCAACATTTGCCATGTTATGACAATCACTGGCAACATTTGCCATGTTATGACAATCACTGGCAACATTTGGCATGTTATGACAATCACTGGCAACATTTGCCATGTTATGACAATCACTGGCAACATGTGGCATGTTATGACAATCACTGGCAACATTTGGCATGTTATGACAATCACTGGCAACATTTGACATGTTATAACAATCACTGGCAACATTTGGCATGTTATGACAATCACTCGGCAACATTTAGCATGTTATGACAATCACTGGCAACATTTGGCATGTTATGACAATCACTGGCAACATTTGGCATGTTATGACAATCACTGGCAACATTTGGCATGTTATGACAATCACTGGCAACATTTGCCATGTTATGACAATCACTGGCAACATTTGCCATGTTATGACAATCACTGGCAACATTTGGCATGTTATGACACTCATTGGAAACATTTTGCATGTTATGACAATCACTGGCAACATTTGGCATGTTATGACAATCACTGGCAACATTTGCCATGTTATGACAATCACTGGCAACATTTGCCATGTTATGACAATCACTGGCAACATTTGGAATGTTATGACAATCACTGGCAACATTTAGCATGTTATGACAATCACTGGCAACATTTGGCATGTTATGACAATCACTGGCAACATGTGGCATACTATGACAATCACTGGCAACATTTGGAATGTTATGACAATCACTGGCAACATTTGGCATGTTATAACAATCACTGGCAACATTTGCCATGTTATGACAATCACTGGCAAAATTTGGAATTTTATGACAATCACTGGCAACATTTGGCATGTTATGACAATCACTGGCAACATTTGGCATGTTATGACAATCACTGGCAACATTTGCCATGTTATGACAATCACTGGCAACATTTGCCATGTTATGACAATCACTGGCAACATTTGCCATGTTATGACAATCACTGGCAACATTTAGCATGTTATGACAATCACTGGCAACATTTGGCATGTTATGACAATCACTGGCAACGTGTGGCATATTATGACAATCACTGGCAACATTTGGCATGTTATGACAATCACTGGCAACATTTGGCATGTTATAACAATCACTGGCAACATTTGCCATGTTATGACAATCACTGGCAAAATTTGGCATTTTATGACAATCACTGGCAACACTTGGCATGTTATGACAATCACTGGCAACATTTTGCATGTTATGACAATCACTGGCAACATTTGGCATGTTATGACAATCACTGGCAACATTTGCCATGTTATGACAATCACTGGCAACATTTGCCATGTTATGACAATCACTGGCAACATTTGCCATGTTATAACAATCACTGGCAACATTTGGCATGTTATGACAATCACTGGCAACATTTGGCATGTTATTACAATCACTGGCAACATGTGACATATTATGACAATCACTGGCAACATTTGGCATGTTATGACAATCACTGGCAACATTTGGCATGTTATAACAATCACTGGCAACATTTGCCATGTTATGACAATCACTGGCAAAATTTGCCATGTTATGACAATCACTGGCAACATTTGCCAGGTTATGACAATCACTGGCAACATTTGGCATGTTATGACAATCACTGGCAACATTTGGCATGTTATGACAATCATTGGAAACATTTGGCATGTTATGACAATCACTAGCAACATTTGCCATGTTATGACAATCACTGGCAACATTTGGCATGTTATGACAATCACTGGCACCATTTGCCATTTTATGACAATCACTGGCAACATTTGCCATGTTATGACAATCACTGGCAAAATTTGGCATTTTATGACAATCACTGGCAACATTTGGCATGTTATGACAATCACTGGCAACATTTGGCATGTTATGACAATCACTGGCAACATTTGGTATGTTATGACAATCACTGGCAACATTTGGCATATTATGACAAACACTGGCAACATGTGGCATTTTATGACAATCACTGGCAACATGTGGCATTTTATGACAATCACTGGCAACATGTGGCATTTTATGACAATCAATGGAAACATGTTGCATTTTATGACAATCACTGGCAACATTTGGCATGATATGACAATCACTGGCAACTTTTGGTATATTATGACAATCACTGACAACATTTGCCATGTTATGACTATTACTGGCAACATTTGCCATGTTATGACAATCACTGGCAACATTTGCCATGTTATAACAATCACTGGCACCATTTGGCTTGTTATGACAATCATTGGCAACATTTGGCATGTTATGACAATCACTGGCAACATGTGGCATATTATGACAATCACTGGCAACATTTGGCATGTTATGACAATCACTGGCAACATTTGGCATGTTATAACAATTACTGGCAACATTTGCCATGTTATGACAATCACTGGCAACATTTGCCATGTTATGACAATCACTGGCAACATTTGTCATGTTATGACAATCACTGGCAACATTTCGCATGTTATGACAATCACTGGCAACATGTGGCATTTTATGACAATCACTGGCAACATGTGGCATTTTATGACAAACACTGGCAACATATGCCATGTTATGACAATCATTGGCAACATTTGGCATGTCATGTCCATTCATTTACTCAATCCGAAGGCTGCTTAAAATGTCCGACCATGTCACCTCTCCAGCCTATATTGTTGACCTGCTCATACCCGTGCTGGGAGCCACCGTAGCCTGGATGCTAGTACGCTTGCCTGCCTGCCTGCTAGTGGTGTGTTCGAGTCTCCTTCGAGACGAAGATATTTGCTTTGAAATTACCAGGATTCGCAGGTGAATATATTCTAAAGTGAGAATCTATAAATGTCTGGGGAAGTAAGTGAGTCCGGGGTGATACTGACTACATAAACTATCGAGCTAAAAATGTATATACACATATGATGATAACACCATGTACCATTACTCCTAACAATGTGGGAAAGGACCCTTACTTTACTTACATAAACTTAAAGTTGGGAAGATAATGTGATGGTTTTCCCTGGTAATCTGATTGCTGGATGTTGTCATTCCCAAGTGACAGCATTTTGCATTTGTAAGGATAAGTTAAACTTCAGGGTTCAAAAGCAATGTTGCCCATGTCTTTGCTAAATCTGTAGCCGTATTATCCAAATTTGCGGTGAATCTGATACAGTAGTGTCCAACATCTTCGGTGAATCTTGTGCAATATTGTCAAAATCGTCGGTGAATTTGGTACAGTATTGTCCAAATCTTCGGTGAATCTGGTGCATATATTGTCAAAATCTTCGGTGAATATGGTGTAGTATTGTCTAAAGTTTCGGTGAATCTGATGCAGTATTGCCAAAATCTTCTATGAATCTGGTGCAGTATTGTCCAAATCTTCGGTGAATCTGGTGCAGTATTGCCCAAATCTTCTGTGAATCTGGTGCAGTATTGCCCAAATCTTCTGTGAATCTGGTGCAATGTTGTCCAAATCTTCGGTGAATCTGTTCTAGAGCAATGATGTCTGCACACACACACACACACGCACGCACACACACACACACACACACACACACACACACACACACACACACACACACATCTTTATCGTACTAATGTATGTTCAGCAGACAGTGCACTAGCTTCAGTAACTCAACTAACTCCATTTCTCGGTTCTGGACAATTATACCTCATAGACTACCGTCGTGGTCTGTGAGGTAGGCATTAGTCAGCGCATTTCACAATCCCTGATATACCGGGTCAAAGATTCGAAATTAACTGCAAGAAATGTGTGAGGAGGCCGACGTGCGTTGGTTTCGATTGTATGAGCGTCGGCCGTTCAGAAACTAATGACAGCATTGTGAACGTAAAACTGACTAGTAAGTCACTAACATCCGATAAATACTGAGATTAATTGCAACATCATGTAAGATAACATGCAACTAACTTTATGCAACTCTCAGTGTGATATGGCCTCTTACAACTAGCATGAGTCATTTATGTGGTACGATGAGACTAGCTAACGAGGAAAAAAAATTTATTCTATAAGACGAGTTACTATTTGGGCACGTAAGCCCGTCTTACATTCAAAAACACCAATCTTTTTCACATCTACGACAGCAAGGCATGAAGTTAGGTCCCACATCGCAACTGTTGTATGTAAAGATGCGGCCCTACACACACCACCGTTGACTGGTTGCAATCTTTCCTTCAGCATTTCACCTCGACCCTGTATACACCTATCAAGTCACTTGAGTTATCTATCTCCCCGGGTGCCGTTAACACTCGGTGGATATCAATTATGGTTTTGCATACGTCAATTAGCAGTGCGAGTGCATCTGTCACTCCGCTTACACTTGGTAATGAGATCATATATCTATCTGTAGGCAAGGTTTTATTCCAGCAATTTGCTCGGGCAAACATCCGGTGGCTTTCTCATTGTGATTTCCGACTGTTGATTGATTTGTAAAAGTCAGGTTTAGTCAGATATGATTGAGCTGTCAAACTGTCATCACTGTCATTTACTGCCAGTATAGTACCTTGCAGTGTATGACAGAGGGGTCTTTGAGCCTGGGGAATTAAGACCGCCTTTCTAGTGCAGTCGCCGCGAACTGTGCAGGTTATGATTTTCTTTTTGCCCCCGACATAAAAAATCCCACACCTTACCGAGGGATCGAACCCGTATAATATTAGCCGGTTCTATCTGCTTTCTGTTAGAGCCGAATTTTGGGCGGCGCTCATCAAACCCGACACCCCACATTGTGCAAACGGCTTCGGGCGGAAGAGCATAACTGGGAGGTTACACGCCTGACCATAGTGCAAGGAAATACAAACTAAAGACTAAATTGCATGGCAGGACAGACCTAAGCGTTGGTTGGCAACTGGTCTGGGATTGAAGCTACGACAGGCGGACAGTTAGAGCATTGTTTTGCTGATCCGGCGGCTTCTGCAACTTGTCTTGTTCCAGACGTATTGGTGTTACCTTTACTCTGGAGTAAACTAAGAATGCAGAGAGGGGAATCATGTTGCATGAATAACACATAGTCGCTAAATTCAGCCCAGATACGAGTATAACTCAATTTTACAAACTATAATGTGTCAAAACAGTCAGTCATGATTTGTAATGAACCCAATTTCACATGCAATCTCCTGTTTTTCGCCCGTATCTGAGACGGCTTGAAATATATTTTCATAACAGAAGAAACCAGAAGGTTGTTCATAGTCCTCTGAAACTAATTCACTGTCACATACTGGAAGTGAACCATTAACTTCAGAACTAGGAATGGATGCCAAAACTCCACAGCCACGCTGCCCCAACACCAAGCAATATTTACTAGTATGAAGCCAACACGGTTAGCGCAGTAGCTTGCACGCCTGGCTGTCACTCCAGATGTCATGTGTACGAATCCCCGTCGAGACAGAGTTTGTGTTTGTTTGGTTTGATTGTTTATTAAATTCAGTGACCTGTACTCCCAGGCCGATCCAGCCTAGAGCTGGTACCACTAAGTTTCCCGGAAAGTAAATGTGCTCCCATAATAC
This sequence comes from Cepaea hortensis, assembly GCA_963921405.1. NCBI lineage: Eukaryota > Metazoa > Mollusca > Gastropoda > Stylommatophora > Helicidae > Cepaea > Cepaea hortensis. The sequence goes on along the minus strand of OY992878.1, from coordinate 21,907,952 downwards.
ACATTACCCATCCGACAGATCTACACAAAATGTCGGCTAGTTTAGTTTAGTTTAGTTTAGTCTATGGATGAACATCACGGCACACGGGTGTAACCCAGAAGTACTCCGTTCTCCTCCTAACTCAAACCTGAGTTTGGAGAAACTCAGCTCAGAGCACAAACTCCGTAGCACCGGCGAGGATCCTGAAATACTTTGGGTAGATTTTTAACTCGAAATTTTGCCCGGGCAGCGCTGTTAGGTTACTCTTTTTCGATTTCCAACTGCCAAGGGATTCTTTACATGCGCAACAATACACACGGGCGTCCGATCTCACTACCTAGAGACCAGGGGAAATTTTATTACTAGAAGTTCACGTGAAAAACTCCCGGTCCTCACCGGGGCTTGAACCCGGGACCTTCACTCGAGGCGGACACCATACCTCGAGACCACGCAACCCCCTCTGTTAGCTAATACACATTACCCATCCGACAGATCTACACAAAATGTTGTCTAATACGCATTACGCATCCGTCAGATCTACACAAAATGTTGGCTAATACGCATTACCCATCCGACAGATCTTCACAAAATGTTGTCTAGTAACACGCATCCAGTTGGTTTCATAGCGTGAACAATATATTAATTAACTGTGTTTACTTCATATAATGAATCTGTGATTTCTTTTTATAAGAGATCCACATTGGCTTCTATTAATGGAGAAACAATTGTCTGTCCTATATGTTTCGGACCATCGAGGATAGACACGAGACTTGTGAATTTCTGGAGATCTGTCCAGGCAATTATTTTCGATCGTGACATAATGAGACTGGCTAATCCCTTCGCGAGGATACGACGATACTCACAGAGAAAAGACGTCAAGAGTGAATGATTAAACTCCGTGCGGAAATAATTACGAGGTTGAATGTGTGTGTTTGTGTATGTGTGTGTGTGTACACGTGTGTGCGTGCGTGCGTGCGTGTGTGTGCGTGCGTGCGTATGAGTGTGTGGTGTGTATGTGTGTGTGGTGTGTGTGTGTTGTTTGGTCATCTTCTCAGTGTTGATTTATGTGTAGAAGTGGATCATCTAATAACCGTTTCAAATACTTGTGAAGTCCTCTCCCCATAGACACGAGAAACTGTCAATCTAAGCTGTTAAGTTTGTTATCAAACTTTATGTTTGTGAACTACTTACATTAACGTTAATGGCGAGTCTACATTTGACTATCCCGTTTGTATCGTCATTATTTCATCTTCTAAGCGCTGAGCAGACAGTCTCCCTGGCCTAGTCGTTAGCGACTTTCTTCGTAATCCCGTATACTCTCGTGAGTAACGTGACGTGCGCGAGTAAGTTGTTAATACTCCTACTTAACACTTTTTATCCAGCTAACGCTATGTCAGTCTTGTGATATAACAAGTTATTTGATTCCACTCCGATCTCATTTCCGTTTGTTTCAAACTAACCCTTTCCAACTTTCGATTGAAGTCACTTCTGATATTCACATAGTAGGGACATAACGTTGTAGTTACATTGTGTAGAAGCACAATGTGCTTGAGTCAAGGAAACCAAAGTTCTTAGAAGCACAAGCACATTCTCGCCACGCTCAAGGGAACATAAGAGTGTTAGCAATTTCCTGAGGAAACGGATACAATTATCAGAATGAAACACGGGGACGCCTTTCTTCTTTGGTTATTGGACGGTTTATTAGACAAGTTTGTTTTTTTTTTTTCTATTTTCTGTCTTCAGTAAAATAAAGTTGTGTCAATCAATCAATCAATCGTTTTCTCCTCCACCTCCTCCTCCTCCCCTTCTCCTCCCCCTCCTTCTCCTCCTCCGCCTCGTCCTCTTCCTTCTTCTTCTTCTTCTTCTTCTTCTTCTTCTTCTTCTTCTTCTTCTTCTTCGACAAAGCCTAACTATGGTAAGCAGAACACGTCTTTTATCTGGAAAATAAATGCGACTGACCCATCGAGTACCCACGTATAGAACATTATACACATACCACAATAGTCCACCATTGTGAGATATAGGGTCCTTTATCTACTTACATAATTGTTCAGTATAATTGTTCAGTATAATTGTTCAGTATAATTGTTCAGTATAATTGTTCATTATAATTGTTCACTATATATGTGTGTGCGTGTGGGAGCGAGCGAGAGAGAGAGAGAGAGAGAGAGAGAGAGAGAGAGAGAGAGTGGGTGTCAGAGAGAGGGAGAGAGTGAATGCGTGTGTGCATGCGTGTGTGTGGAGAGAGTGATTGAGCGAGAAATGGTGGGGGAATGTGTCAGTGCATGCATTCGTACGTGTATGTGTGAGAGTGAGTGAGGGAGTGTGTGCGTGCGTGCATGCGTTCATGTGTACGTGTATGTGTGAGAGAGTGTGATTAAGAGAGTGAGTGTGTGTGTGTGTGTAGGATTGTGTGTTAGAGAGTGAGACAGTGGGAGAGTTGATGTGTTAGTGTGTGTGAGCGCGCGCATGCGTGTGAGTGTGTGTATATGAAAGAATACAGAGAGAGAGAGAGAGAGAGAGAGAGAGAGAGAGAGAGAGAGAGAGAGAGAGCTGAGCAGATGCATGTCATGTAACACGCATGTTATGTAACACGCGAATCCATATGTTTGTGTATTCTCATCTGTCATATTATACAGTTAAATACCATTTGATTTTATCATGTATAATCTAAACTTATGTTCATTACTGTAGTTTGAGTGAGAGAGTGAGTGAGTGTGAATGAGAGACAGAATGAGTGAGCGTGAATGAGTGAGAGTGAATGAGTGAGCGGGAGAGTGAATGATTGAGCGTGAGAGTGAATGAGTGAGCGGGAGAGTGAATGAGTGAGCGGGAAAGTGAATGAGTGAGAGTGAATGAGTGAGCGGGAGAGTGAATGAGTGAGAGTGAATGAGTGAGTGTGAATGAGAGACAGAATGAGTGAGCGTGAGAGTGAATGAGTGAGAGTGAATGAGTGAGCGTGAGAGTGAATGAGTGAGCGGGAGAGTGAATGATTGAGCGTGAGAGTGAATGAGTGAGCGGGAGAGTGAATGAGTGAGAGTGAATGAGTGAGCGGGAGAGTGAATGAGTGAGAGTGAATGAGTGAGCATGAGGGTGAATGAGTGAGCGGGAGAGTGAATGAGTGAGCGTGAGAGCGAATGAGTGAGCGGGAGAGTGAATGAGTGAGAGTGTCTGTGTGTGTGAGTGAATGAGTGAGAGTGAATGAGTGAGCGGGAGAGTGAATGAGTGAGCTGGAGAGTGAATGAGTGAGCGGGAGAGTGAATGAGTGAGCGGGAGAGTGAATGAGTGAGCATGAGAGTGAGCGGGAGAGTGAATGAGTGAGCATGAGAGTGAGCGGGAGAGTAAATGATTGAGCGGGAGAGTGAATGAGTGAGTGAATGAGTGAGCGTGAGAGTGAATGAGTGAGAGGGAATGAGTGAGCGTGAGAGTGAATGAGTGAGAGTGAATGAGAGCGTGAGAAGGAATGAGTGAGCGTGAGAGTGAATCAGTGAGCGGGAGAGTGAATGAGTGAGCGTGAGAGTGAATGAGTGAGCGGCAGAGTGAATGATTGAGCGGGACAGTGAATGAGTGAGCGTGAGAGTGAATGAGTGAGCGTGAGAGTGAATGAGTGAGAGTGAATGATTGAATGGGAGAGTGAATGAGTGAGCGGGAGAGTGAATGAGTGAGCGGGAGAGTGAATGAGTGAGCGGGAGAGACAGAATGAGTGAGCGTGAGAGTGAATGAGTGAGCGGGAGAGTAAATGAGTGAGCGGGAGAATGAATGAGTGAGCGGAAGAGTGAATGAGTGAGAGTGAATGAGTGAGCGGGAGAGTGAATGAGTGAGCGGGAGAATGAATGAGTGAGCGGAAGAGTGAATGAGTGAGAGTGAATGAGTGAGCGGGAGAGTGAATGAGTGAGCGTGAGAGTAAATGAGTGAGCGGGAGAGTGAATGAGTGAGCGTGAGAGTAAATGAGTGAGCGTGAGAATGAATGAGAGAGAAAGAGAGAGAGTGTGTGTGTGTGTGTGAGAGCGTACGCATGCGTGTGAGTGTGTGTATATGAAAGAATACAGAGAGAGAGAGAGAAAGAGTGAGAGAGAGAGAGAGAGAGAGCTGAGCAGATGCATGTCATGTAACACGCATGTTATGTAACACGCGAATCCATATGTTTGTGTATTCTCATCTGTCATATTATAAGTTAAATACCATTTGATTTTATCATGTATAATCTAAACTTATGTTCATTACTATAGTTTGAGTGAGAGAGTGAGTTAGTGTGAATGAGAGACAATGAGTGAGCGTGAGAGTGAATGAGTGAGCGTGAGAGTGAATGAGTGAGCGGAAGAGTGAATGAGTGAGCGGGAGAGTGAATTAGTGAGAGTGAATGAGTGAGCGGGAGAGTGAATGATTGAGCGGGAGAGTGAATGAGTGAGCGGGAGAGTGAATGAGTGAGCGTGAGAGTGAATGAGTGAGTGTGAGAGTGAATGAGTGAGCGTGAGTGATTGAGTGAGCGTGAGAGTGAATGAGTGAGAGTGAATGAGTGAGCGTGAGAGTGATTGAGTGAGCGTGAGAGTGAATGAGTGAGAGTGAATGAGTGAGCGTGAGAAGGAATGAGTGAGCGTGAGAGTGAATGAGTGAGCGTGAGAGTGAATCAGTGAGCGGGAGAGTGAATGATTGAGCGTGAGAGTGAATGAGTGGGCGTGTGAGTAAATGAGTGAGAGTGAATGAGTGAGCGGCAGAGTGAATGAGTGAGCGGGACAGTGAATGAGTGAGCGTGAGAGTGAATGAGTGAGCATGAGAGTGAATGCGGGAGAGTGAATGAGTGAGCGGGAGAGTGAATGATTGAACGGGAGAGTGAATGAGTGAGCGGGAGAGACAGAATGAGTGAGCGTGAGAGTGAATGAGTGAGCGGGAGAGTGAATGAGTGAGCGGGAGAGTGAATGAGTGAACGGGAGAGTGAATGAGTGAGCGGGAGAGTGAATGAGTGAGAGTGTGTGTGTGTGAGTGAATGAGTGAGAGTGAGAGTGAATGAGAGAGAGAGAGAGAGAGTGTGTGTGGTGTGTGTGTGTGTGTGTGGGACGCGCTGGCATCACTACTTTTACGTCACATACTTTTTATGTACACATTTTTCTCCATGTTTAGCCTTGTTTATGTTTACAACATTCATTTCACAATGTTTATTTTTCTTCCTATGTAAATGTATAATGCTCTTGATGAACGAAAGACGAGTGATTGGAAGGGCCGAATGTAAGACGGGCCTGCGCGCCCAATTTGTGACCCTAATAAAGTTGATTTGATTTGATTTGATTTGATTTACATACCCCATCCCAGGAACATTACATCAGGGGCCATACGTCGGGCCTGTGTTACTGTCATGTATTTGTGTGTTATTGAGTGGGTGCATAACTGTGGGAGTTTGTGTAAATAATGTAAGTGTGCATGTATGTGTGTATGCATGTATGTGTGTATGCATGTATGTGTGTATGCATGTATGTGTGTATGCATGTATGTGTGTATGCATGTATGTGTGTATGCATGTATGTGTGTATGCATGTATGTGTGTTTACCAACCTGCCTGTCTCATTACATGGTAATATGCATAGTTTATGTTCACAGCATTCATTTGACAATGTGTGCTTCTTTTTCCTTTATGAATGTAACATTCACAATAGATGAATGGTGTACGAAGGATAAGTGATTGGAAGGCCACAATGTCAGACGGACCTGCATGCCCAATATGTGACCCTTTGAAAATAAAGCTTGTTCTTTTCGTTCGTTCGTTGGGTTGTTCGTTCGTTGGGTTGTTCGTTCGTTCATGTGAGTATGATCTCTCACATCTTGAATTCATCTATGTTGTGACCTTCCTCTTTTCAGCCATATATATATATATATGGCTGGTCTCCCTAGCCTAGGGGTTAACAACTTTCTCCGTAATCCCGTATATTCACTTGGGCAACGCAGCTGCGCGAGATTTGGTAGTGGACCGCGTCGCGTTAGTTACTTACGGCGGTATGTGAGCCGGTTGCTCAGAAAGCAATTTCAAACTACTGAGCGTAATCTTGCCAAGACATCATTGGCACCTTTCCGTCTTGACAGACGATAGTTTGGTACATTGTGCTTCAAATAGGCTTAATAACTACGATCCATGGCGGTGGCGAGTGTGGCTGGTAAGGCTAATTCTTGCTGCAAATGTTTGCCCACAATAGATGCATGTGAAAAAATGGTCATTTCCACCATTGTGCACCATCTTACGTCTCTCACGCTCTGTGTGTGCTTTATCTGCAATCATTTTCTCCTTTGTCTTTATTCCATTTCTTATAGTTGCCCTCCATGCAACACGTTCAGCGGCGACTTGCTCCCAATGTGCATTATCAATGCCTGGATCAATCATGTCCCGCTTACACACATCTTTGTGTCGTAGTAGAGGCTGACCCTGAGATCTCCTACCCGTCTGTAATTCACCAAAAAAGATTACCTTTGGTATTCTACCATCATCCATCCTCCTAAGATGTCCTATCCATCTAAGTCTACGAAGACTGAGCATGGAATACACTGTCACACAACCTGATTTTTCCAATACTTCAGTATTTGTGATTTTGTCTTGCCACTTAATACCAAGTATTCTTCGCAGACACCGCATATGATGGCGTGAGTAAGTTGTCCAGGTCTCACTGCCATAAAGAAGAGTACTAAGGACACAGGCTTGGTAGACGAGGACTTTTGTTTTGGCAGTAAGCTTCCTGTTCTCCCAGACTCTTTTTGCTAACATGTTCATTGTTGTTGCTGCCTTGCCAATCCTGATGTTGATTTCCTGATCGAGGGATAATTTGCTATTTACCTCTAATCCTAGATATGTAAAATGGTCTACTATCTCCAGTTCGGCGCCGTCAATAAAGATGTGCACCTTGTGACATAATCTGTGTCTTATTTTTGTTAATCGTTAAACCAAATTCAGAACAAGCATTGGAGAATGCAGATAGTAGATGTTGTAATTCTTCCTCAGAGTGGGTCGTAATCGCAGCATCATCCGCGAAAAAGCAACTCTCTGATCAGCACCTCCTAACTCTGGTCCTGGCCCTCAATCTCTGAGCACTATAGAGGCCACCATCTGAGCGTGAGTGAACGCATATACCGTCATCCCGATCACGAAAGGCACACCTCAGCAGAAGCGAAAAGTATATCCCAAACAGGGTGTGGGCTAGCACACAACCCTGCCCAACTCCACTCCTGACCTCAAACTCTTCTGAAGTTGATCCATCAAACTTGATTATACCCTCCATGCCCGTGTGGAACGAATCCATAATGGACAGAAGAGTTGATGGGCAGCCAATCCTCCCCAGTGCCTTGAACAGACCCTCACGACTGACCAAATCGAATGCCCCTGCGAGGTCGATGAAGGCAACAAACAGTGGCCGATTCTGATCCCGGCATTTTTCTTGCATCTGTCACAATGAGAATATCATATCAATGGTAGACCGGTTCTGACGGAAGCCGCACTGTGATTCGGGCAGACTTGATCTCCCAGGACCCGACGTCCGCGCAGAGCAACTCCGGCAAACACTTTCCCAATACACAGAAGTGAGATTCCCCTATAGCCGCTACAGTCGCTCCGATCGCCCTTGTCCTTGCACAGCGTTATGATGTCTGAATCTTTGAAATCCTGTGGGACTTGTCCTTCTCACCAGCATAGTTCCATCAGCTGGTGGATCTGCAGAGCGAGTGTGTCCCGCCCACTCCCAATTACCTCTATTGGAATCCCATCCCCACCTGGAGCCCCGCCAGACGCAAGTTCACCTATAGCACACCCAACTTCTGTTATGGTGGGAAGTGTGTCCAGGTGGTCAAGAGCCGGCAGGGCCTCTATGGCACTGAGGGCATCATCCGCCAGCCCCGTCTCACTTGAGCAAAGCTCCAAATAGCGCTCCACCCATCTATCCATCCGCCGTTTCTTATCAGTGATGATTTCTCCAGTCAAGGTTTTCAGCGGTGCTCTTCTCTTGACCATTGGACCACAGGCCTTCCCCATCACTTCACACGTGCCTCCGATGTTTCCTTCACCACTTGCGACCTGAATGGACTCACACAAGCTGATCCAATAGTCATTTGCACACTGCCCGGCAGCCCTCTGCACATCCCTCCCAGCTTGCCCCAGCTCACTCAGAGTGTTATGCGCTGGTCCTTCCCTGTTTCCCAAGAGAGCTATCTTCTTTATATCAATCAAGGGCTGCAGCATCTGGCTGTTTGCCGCAAACCAGTCCTGCCTCTCATGATCCACAGCGCCGCTAACCCCTACCGCTGTTTTATAAATAGTTTCCTTAAGTTTACTCCATTTATCATTTACTATACAATTTTCTGATGTACCATTGAAAGCGTCTTCAAGTTGCTGTTGAAATTCAAAGCACCTTCCAGGATCGTGAGTGTTAATAACATTAATCCTGGGGCTAGATTTGTGTCTAGCCGTGTAGATTCTCTTTGGTCTCAGTCCAACCCCTGCAAGAACCAAAGAATGATCTGTATCACAGTCAGCACTGTGGCAACTTCGAGTCAATGATGTATGGTTCAGATGTTGTCTCCGTGTGATAATGAAGTCCAGCTGATGCCAATGGCCGGATCCTGGATGTTTCCATGTGACCTTATGCAGCTCTTTTGTTTTAAAACAGGAGTCTGCAACACATAGGTCATCTCTAGTGCAATGCTCCAGCAGCCTCTGCCCATTATCATTCATTCGACCGATGTTGTATTTTCCAAGGCACACTGGCCATGAACTCGAGTCCCTGCCCACACGAGCACCGAAATCACCGAGCATACAAATGCAGTCGGACTTTGGAACTGCCTTGATCACAGAGTCCAGCTGCTCATAGAACGTATCCTTCACATCATCAGAGGAAGCAAGTGTCGGTGCATATGCAGTGATAATGGTGGCAAATCCACAAGAGGTTGCCAAGTGCAGGGACAATAATCTTTCATTACCTCCAGCTGAGATATCAATCATTCCCAGTAGCGAATTCGTCACTGCAAAGCCCACACCATGTCGCCCCTTTTCTGCCCGCCCTCTTCCCTTCCAAAAAAAAGGTGCAACTGCTTTCCCTGAGTGACCCTTCCTCAGCGAGGCGAGTCTCCTGCAGGCCAGTAATATCAATGTTAAGACGATTGAGTTCAGCATCAATCACAGCCGTTTTTCTCACATCGTCAATATTTGTCAAGTCAGTGGAAAATCCTGGACACATGGTTCTTACGTTCCAGGTTGCAAGCCGTAGCTTGAGGTTTCTATTATTCTTTTTATTAGTACCTGGTGCATTGATTTTACAGCCTGCGATGCAGATTTTGTCCTAGCCGCAAGCACCCATTGAAGCAGGCAGGCTGTGGCGGACCAGCACCCAATTGGCCGGGAGCTGATCAGCTTGAGGCGGGCGGTAGCTGATCAGTGACACCTGTAGGTGTCTCCCACCGTCAGAGGCAAAGCGTGGCGCCCCATGTCTACGCCAACTGACAAGGACTTATAACCCGTAACAGTTGCCTCTCGCTTTGATTCCGAGACCGGTTAAGACCAGGGATGGAGTTATTGCCTCTCCATAACACAAAGCCTGGGCTAAAATAAAGAAACCATGTGTTGCCCATGCAGCATGATCCCTCTCTCGGCCTGCCTAGTTCACTCCAGAGGAAAGTTAACACCCCTACATCTGGAACAAGACAAGCTGCAGAAGCTGCCGGATCAGCAAAGCAATGCTCTAACTGTCCGCCTGTCGGAGCTTCGATCCTAGACCAGCTGCCAACCAAGGCTTAGGGCCTGCTCTGCCCTGCCATGACTTCCAAGTGCCAAGACATCAACAGCAGCTTAAAAATGCTGGTGTTGACCTGCAATGTCCTGCAAAGGATATGCGAAAAAAATACATATATATGACCAGAACTGTATGTCTTTTTGCATGTTCTTCATTAGTTGATGTTCCTCGGTTATGTTATGTATTTAATCGTATTTATTATGGTGGTAATAATCAGTCCTCTTCAATTCTGTGTTATTGTTGGATAGATTTCATTATTGTGCTTCCCATTCAATGAATCGGTAATACTTTTCTGTTGCATTTGTATTCTGCTTCCCGTCCAATGAATGTTTAATACTTCTCTGTAGCATTTGTATTCAACAATATTTCTTGTACTTGACCTGACGTTGCGTTGTGATAATTCCCATGTTAATTTTATAAGCCTGAACGCTCTAACTCGCCATCAGCGCAGCATAAGTTTAAGAGCTGACCATCTTAAACTTTCAGCAAAGCCGACTGATCTTCAGAGGTTGCTGTGTACTTTTCAGTTGAAAAACCCCGGCTCCGATACTTAAAAGGATATGTCTTTCATGTTTTTACGTAAACGAAGCATGAACATGGCTTACCCTTTATCTCCAAATACCTAGCCAAGGACACACTAAATTGGTCCTTATGTTCCAATGAAGCATCATTATCATGCCACAGTGAAGCCACAAATATGTAAGCAGAATCATTATAGAAATCTCCTGCGGGCAGTTCCTTTTATGAAGGAAATGCAGTGTCTTGTGTAAATTGCAGCTATAGGAAATTCCTAGACAGAAGCGGTCTTACGGGTTGAGTAGTAGACGGTTCAGTTATATTCTAGATAGAGCTGTTCTGAGTTGTGGAGACTAGGGCTGTTCGCCGCTTCCCTCTTTTTTGTTTTGTTTTTTTAGATAAATAGCTTGTGCCATTTTTTACTTTGCCTTATTACAATTACCATAATACCGTGTTTTTGTTCCCCTGCACTGATAATGAATATATTTATAATTGTTGTTATGTAAGGACAACCTTATAAATGATGAGCGGCCACGTTAGTTGATAGGTAGCTACACTAGAAATGTCATGGGGGTGTCCGTGTGCTATAACAGTGATTATTTAAGTAAATCAAATGAAAACAAGTTTTAAAAAGCACGAGGATTAGTCTGTAAACCCGCTTCTAAAAATAACTCAGTTATAAACATTTCAAAACAATGTATTCCTTTGGTGAATTCAAATACAGAAGCCGCGAACAATATGTTGCACTATTTATGGCTGGTATATGTCACTGCATCTCATCAGGTGCATACCGCAGAGTTATATATCATATAAAGTAAATAAATGAATAATAATTAAGCTGGGAAAATTAAAACACATAGTCACAGGTATTGTTCGAATGTGGAACATCTGTTATCCCCACGGTAATTTTAAATTTAACACGAACTCTTTCTGCTTGCACAAAAGCGACTGGAGCCGCATAATTGCCAACGCCTCACAGTTTTTGAGCTATGGTTTATTGTTCGTCGAAGATGCATTGAAATATGCCAGACAATAAATTGTGGAACATACTGTTTGTGGCTTATGTGTTTACATATAAACATTTCTTGTATGCGGAATTTTGTGTGCAACATATCGTAAGACACATTCTTACATCTATAAAAGTAAAACCTGAAGGGTACTTGTCATATCACGTGCTGTACTGTGTATATGGTGCTACCACCCTCCCACAACCCCTCCACCCATATTGTTCGACCGGTCGCTACTTGGTGACTGTTGTCGTTAGTTACCCCCCCCCCCCCACCCCCTCCTCCTCCCCCTCCACCCATATTGTTCGACCGGTCGCTACTTGGTGACTGTTGTCGTTAGTTCCCCCCCTCCCCCTTCCCCTCCACCCATATTGTTCGACCGGTCGCTACTTGATGACTGTTGTCGTTTCTTTCCCCCCTCCCCCTTCCACCCATATTATTCGACCGGTCGCTACTTGATGACTGTTGTCATTAGGTTTCCCGGTATCCATTTTTGGCTGGAACGGCCTGGGGACGAAGGTCAACTTTTAAACAACTGACAGTTTGATGGGGATTGGAACACATGAACCCCCATCCTGCAGACAAACATGCTAGCCACTGTGCTGCCGTGGCGACCCATATTCTGATGACTCTGATTCTGCTTTCTGAAACATACCCTTTGTTGGACGTCGCCATCACCCAGACTGATTTTCTAGATAATTTTTTTTACGTTCAGCAGTTTACCATTGATAAACTGAGAGAAACAAAATAGACGTAGACAGTCACATTTTGTTGGAAACATTACGACAAGAAATAAATTGGATACATTTGTGACAACTGGCAAGATAGAGAGGAAAAGAACAAGGGGAAGGCTGAGAAGTAATTACCTGGATGTGGTCGAGATAAGAACACAGAGCTGATCCAAGACTCTGGTGATCACAGGAGATGGCGAAACATGACCACCAACGCTTATTGGCATATTGCTTTCTGAAGGAAAAGTCAACGTTTCTGTCCGGCTGACTGGTGTAGGGATTCAACTTACTTCCTCGCCGTCAGCGCACGGGAAGTTTAAACGTAATTGCCTTAAACCTCTCGGTCACGTGGAACTCTAAGTATGAGGTTCATATCATCAAGTGCCATGTCAGCTGGCGAAGGCGTTCATGTCTCTCCACATACCTCGGTCCCTGGTGTTCTGGATCAACTCTGCTGCTGATAATCCTCGATGCCCACTTCCTTTGATATGTGACTATTCATGAAATATTTATAAGATAATGTGGTGCTTTCAACTTACCCTTCAACATTAGCATGGGGGTCTTTTACCTCTGCCTTTGACCGCTATTTCCAGCTGTCAGGACAAAGTGGGTGCTCTGCTCTGCTCAGCTGCAGAGTTGTCCGCTTACTCCGGTGGATACTCGGTCTCCAGGGCTGTGTTTGCCACACTATGATGTGTTTCCCATCTTCTACCACTGGGAAGTGCAGTTGGAATTTTCCCTCAATTAAAGTATGGTCTATGATGGCCAAAACTCTCCAATACTTATAGAGGAGTCTAAAAATTAGTTGCTTATCCGTTATGGACGTATCAGTCAACCCCAGCATTTTTTTTTTGTCTGTTCTTGATTCCTAGGCAAGCTTATGTTCGGTAGTTTGTCATTTCTTTCTGATCGACCGGCACCTATACCATTTCATTAACAAACCAACGCAGCTGTGTTTCGAACGCGGTATGTGGGATTACGAATTGCATCTGTAACCCCTTAGAGGATATTTCTCTATATTGCAAATAACACAGCGGAACCAAATGCTAATTATCCCTCTTCGTATATTGTTCATAATAAGGGTGTAACGGTCCGATGTATTTGTGTGTTTGTAGCTGGCCTAGTGAATAGAGCGCCGGATTCTCGTTCACAAGACCCAGGTTCGAATCATCGGTAAGGTGTGGATGTTTTTTTGTCGGGGGCAAAAAAAAACAAAAAACCTCTGACCTACGCAGTTCACAGCGACTACAGTAGGCAGGCGGCCTTAATTCCTCAGGCCCAAGACTCTCCCCCACCCCACCCCGTCCTACACCTTAAGGTACTATGGACAGGAGATGATAGTATACGACAGTTATTTTCTCAATGTTTAGTTAATGTAAATGCCTGACATGGGGTGGTTATATTTATGGTAGGATATCACATCCTGTCGACATTTCGTAGATTGATGATAGAGCTGTCTAATTTCATATTCCATATTGTCCCGTAAACGACATATGTCTGTTTATTATGAGCTGAATGGGTAATCTGGAATTCACAACTGCCAGTACCTACGCGTTTTCCAGGATATTATCAACATTCATCAACAACAATGAAAACAATCAGCACAGCGACGTCCAGTTCCCTCATGATTTAAGCACTATCAATAATAACAAAATAATGAACTGATACAATGCAAAACACATAGTCGGCATAGATCAAACAAATACACAGTCAAACGAACAAGTAAATAGTCTTTCGCTGAGCATTAAAATTGAAGCAGAAGCCAGAAACAAAACAAATAATACGACTAATACGTCTATATATCGTCCTTCTGTATAAATGAGCGGTCACATTTGATAAAATATTATCCTTCGGCACTGGATCAGCTCAAATACTCTTTAACCAGCCTTCGTGTGTATTGGATATATGGTGCTGGAGCCATATTGTATCGACCCGTGCGCATGAATCGGTGACGTCAATATCCCACCGGCTGCTCGCATGTTATAGGACATTCCCTGACATCTGGGTCGACCGGCATCCCAGGTTATTTTAACAAGCAATCCACCTCGGGATCTGAGCAAATAACCCCTGGGTCGGCAGACAAGCATCATAGACATTGCGCCATCACGGACTACGTCATTACTCATTGGCATTTACTGAAAGAATAAATGAATGGAAAATTAAACCAATATACGTTAGAAATATTCAGCTGGTTAGCGAGAAAGGGCTTGACCGCGTGGCATGGTCGAGACAGGAATACTGAACTAATCCATGACTCTGGTGATCGAGTGAGATGGCGGAACATGACCACTCACGCTTATCGGCGTGGCACATGATGATTATGATGAGTTAGCAAGAAAACAAAGTCTGTGAATGTATGAGGACAAAGTGATGAACTCAGGTTATATACAACCTGTCACTTGCGTAGGTCGGTCAGAGTAATATGGAACACGCTGTCGATAAGTTATGTCTCACACGTGCAGACCTGCAGTCTGGCCTGTCTGTGGTTAATGGAGGGCAGGAAGTCTGTTGGTATGGTGTAATTTGTAAAGTGTCTGATTTGTTCATTAGGGAGTATGCGGTCTAGAGAGTGTGATATCAAGGTTAGGAGATGACAACATGGGTTGGGAGTGAGGGTTGGGACAGATAGAAAAACAGGCAGGCAGGCAGGCAGGCAGACATGCAGGTAAGCAGACAGACAGACAGACAGACAGACAAACAGACAGACAGACAGACAGACAGACAGACAGGCAGGCAGGCAGGCAGGCAGGCGGGCGGGCGGGCGGGCGGACGGGCGGGCGGGCGGGCGGACGGACGGACGGACGGACGGACGGACGGACGGACGGACGGACGGACAGACAGACAGACAGACAGACAGACAGACAGACAGACAGACAGACAGACAGACAGACAGACAGACAGACAGACACTGAAACATTTCAACCACGACCTGTCCTCAATGGTAGACACTGGGACATTGCAACCACGACCTGTTCTCATTGGTAGACAATGCAAGTTTACAACAGCAGAATCACCGCAGTAGCCTATTGGCTTCGACCCACATGGGAGCGGATTCAGATTATTTAACAAGTGACATGAGCTCACAGGTCCATCCACCTTTAATTTGTTACTGAGAAATGTCTTGGGAAATAAAGGTGGCTGGCATGCTACGGACCACCTCATGCACCGAGTGCCATCGACTGTTGTGTACAAGTATCTGTCTAACACAAGATTCCCAATGCGATGCTCCGTCACTTATTTACTTCAACATAAAAACGTAGCAGGGGAAACCGTTCAGCCACACCTTACCCTTATCGTCAGATATTGGACATGTGCAACCTCGCATACCGGATATATATATATATATATATACGTTATTGTGGAAACCTTTCAACCCTCTCATGTCTTTATATTTAGATTTTGGAAGTTACAACATGAATCGCCGGACATATCAACTTAGTCGGTGAAACCTTTCAGCCACGTCGTGTCCTTAGAGTTAGGTGTTGGACATATCAACGTGATATTGGAACAATTTACTCTAACAGGACATAAGATTCTGGTGTTGAAATGTCTTCGCTAGATTTTAATTTACTGTTAAAGAATACGGATTAATTGTTAGTTGGTATTGAAAACAGTTAACATTATACTTTGTAGGCGTTCTATAGGAGATATTTTAAACCGGAAACGTGTCCTAAAAAACCCCACTTCTATCTAACAACCTGTATATGTAGGTCGTCGTCATTCCGTGATGAATGTGGATGATATAACGACATAAAACGAGGCTCATCTAAATGTGTAATGGCTTTACTTTCCATCGATAAAACGAAACCAAAAAATTAAGCAGCAGTTATCATACTAGGAACGCCAGATAATAACTTTAGATACTAACCCTCAGAGCTATAAGAGTGAATCATTCACCGATAACATTGAAGAATGGACAATGTGCGGCAACACCACTCTTACACCTATTGTTCAAGACAGGTGGCAGTGGAAGGCAATCAAAATCATGAACCATTCATCGTGGCAGTGCGGCCACCTACAGATAAGTATATCCAAAACGTATACCCAAAATATATTCTAAAAGTAATAAAATATTATCTCAAACGGCAAATAGTACAATAAAATTACCATATGCATTGTACATTCCACCTACCTTAGGTATTTTTAATGGCCCTTATAAAAATTGATTTAGTGGGCCATGTATTATTGATTATTTTTCATGCGTTTTAATGCATATTGTTCTGTTGTCTAATATTAGCTGCATAAGTCATGTATGAAGGAAATAAGGTATGAGAGGAAAGATGAAAGAAGGGCAGAATCTCAGACGGGCTTGCGTGCCCGGTTCTTGACCCTTTGAGAATAAAATTTGTTTGTTTGTTGTTTTATTATGGAATAGAAGAGACATCTTTTCAAACAGGCGTTATCTTCGCTACCTGTAGCACTATCTGGAGCGGTATCATGTTTTCCGGTTTCCTGGCAAACTCGTCCTGTATGAGTGCCTACAGTGTTGATTTTGACACGCTGAAGGTGCCTCTTTATTTGTTTACAAGAGTTTACAAGGCAAGTGGTTAGACTGTATTGCAACGGGTTTTCTCCCATATGGCTCGGTCTCTTTCCGAAGGGTGGTCTAATCGTCGCACAAAGCACGCAATTGGTAGCTCCAGTGGCGACTCCCAGGAGTCTCTGTGAAAATTGCACTCGCATACCGTATGTCATAGCCCGGAATCGAATCCTCTACCTACGTAGGGCGATGAAGACGGCAAACTACTTGACCACGGGGGCTCAACCTCCACTATTTGTAAGGAAAGGCTTGATTTATATTTGTGTCAAGAAACAAGCACCCGCTCTCTGATGTTGCAACTTTCGCAATCTACCCGTATAAATGAATTCTGCAGCATTCGCCGAGATGTAGGCAAACACAAAGTCGGTGATTTACAAACTAAACTATTTGCTTGTCTTTTGAAATGACGTTTCATCCAACCTCAGCATTTATTGGCTGCTAGTGATATAAGTTCAATAATTTGCCATAGCTTTCTGTCTCCTCATACCATGAAATAAACTCAAAGCTTTAACATTGCCTGAGGATAAATAATATCAAAATCTCGACCCGATAGTCGGGAAATTGTGAACCTCCGCTCACTAAACCCTAAGTCAGAAACTTTTCAAACTGCTGAACGTAACATTGCCTAGTAAATCACAAACAGTATGTGGTTTGAAGTTACTCGCGTGTCCTTTACAGGACATCGCAATCAACCCGAGCATTGTTGGCAGATTGTAATTCACTAGGTAAGTTTTACGTGCAGTAATCTGCCATTGCGTTATGAACAACCGAGGCGCATACCATCGACATCAACACAAAGCGGTCTGCTTCCAAATCGCGTGCAGCTGGTTTCTAACCGTCGGCTCCTTATGTAGGGGAAGTGCGAAACGCGTTCATTTCCCCCAAGCCAGTCCATGGTAATGGATAACATTGTTAGAATATCTCCCTATTAAGATGGGTGTTATCTGGTGCGTGGTATAGAAGTGGCAAGCTGTTTACAAACGATTTCATGGATGATAAAATACCCGCGGCACTTTGATATTCTATAACGTGCATCGACAATGTTCGCAGTGCAATGGTACATTAATGTCGGTTTAATAATGTGTATGCACCAGGGTGAATTATTCGAGAGAGTCGACATAAGAGGAAGCTCTGTCAGTTTTAAAAATTCGCCTGGAAGGGAATCTGAACACATGACCTCCGGGAAGTGTTTGTTTGTCTGGTTTGTTTTTTTCCCCGGCGGTTACCATAACATCTGATTGTCCGACATTTACTACAACTGTTTTCCCAGTAAAGTTGCTATTATCATCATCATCTTCATCATTATCATCATCATCATCATCATCATCCTCTGCAGATAGCTGATCTCAAAACGACTCGCCGAAGAGTGTCTAGATCCTGTACTAGCTCTTCTGCCTCATACACCTTTAAGCTCAAGATGTCTGCAATGAGCCGCGTCCATGGTAGTACTGGTTAAGCAAAGGCTATTCTCGCAGTAACCGTGTCATCCATCACTAGTCTTTTCAAGCCACTGGGGTATTTAACTGATTCAGTGTCGAAGGATAATGTATCGCCACATGTGACCTCCGATTCGAACAGAAGGAGGATATATCGACAAACTCGAGTCATAGTGTTATTTGTTTTGTTTTGGTGTTTATGCCACAACTTCAGTGAATGAAAATTTACATTATATTACTTGTTCATTGGATTGCGTACCTTGTTTAGTCTAGACTTAAGTTTTGTTTTGCACTGACTCAGCTAATGCCACACGTTTCAGTTTTCAAGACATTATTCTGTTTATGCGTCAGGTTTCTAAAGTTACGATGACCTGAAATGTCCTGAAATTAACATTACAATAACAGTTATTTTCCCTGCTCTAGTGCCTCGAATGTTAAACTTGGCCATAATACACATTTCATCTACAATAACAGTTATTTTTACTGCTCTAATGCGTCGAACGTTAACCCTAGTCTTAACACACATTGCAAGAGTATTTTACACATGCGTGTTTCAGGCACTCCCTGCGAGATTTCCGCTTCCGACCTCATTTCATACAATCCTATTACATGCTTAAGGTTGAATGGCGACGTTAACCATCAGGCGTAATCGTATGACTAGTGACTTAGCACCATTACACACCACCTCATCCACTTAATGCTCTCCTAATTGCATTACCCATTTACAACAATCAGTAATACAACATACACGCACCTTCTCCCTCGTATACTATACACACATTCTGGCTTTCTTATATTGCACACACATTCTTTTATTGACAATCCCACATTCACACCTACACACACTGTGTACATTCTCAATCGACCACACATTCTCGGGTTGACAATTTTACATTCACACCAATCACACTATGTACATTCTCAACCGACCACATATTCTTGCGTTGAAACGTTCATAATCCATACCTACGCACACTAAGTACATTCTTATCAGACGACGCATTCTCACATGACACATTCTCACATGACACCACATTCCAATCCGACTACACATTTTCATCCGACAACAACTTCTCATCCGACCACACATTCCCATCTGACTACACATTTTCATCCGACAACAACTTCTCATCCGACCACACATTCCCATCTGACTACACATTCCCATCCGACCGCACATTCCCATCCGACCACACATTCCCATCCGACCACACATTCCCATCCGACCACACATTTACATTCTCATCCGACCACACGTTTACATTCCCATCCGACTACACATTCCCATCCGACCACACATTCCCATCTGACTACACATTCCCATCCGACTACACATTCCCATCCGACTACACATTCCCATCCGACTACACATTCCCATCCGACTACACATTCCCATCCGACCACACATTCCCATCCGACCACACATTTCCATCCGACCACACATTCCCATCTGACTACACATTCCCATATGACTACACATTCCCATCCGACCACACATTCCCATCTGACTACACATTCCCATCTGACTACACATTCCCATCTGACTACACATTACCATCCGACCACACATTCCCATCCGACTACACATTCCCATCTGACTACACATTTCCATCTGACTACACATTCCCATCCGACCACACATTCCCATCCGACCACACATTTACATTCTCATCCGATCACACGTTTACATTCCCATTCGACTACACATTCTCATTCGACCACACATTTTCATCTGACTACACATTCCCATCCGACTACACATTCCCATCCGACTACACATTCCCAACCGACTACACATTCCCATCCGCCCACACATTCCCATCCGACTGCACATTCCCATCCGGCCACACATTTACATTCCCATCCGACCACATATTCCTATCCGATCACACATTTACATTCCCATCCGACCACACATTCTTATCCGATCACACATTTACACTGCCATCCGACCACACATTTAAATTCCCATATGACCACACATTCCGATCCGACCACACATTCCCATTCGACCACACATTGCTATCCAACCACACATTTACATTCCCAACCGACCACACATTTACATTTCTTCCTACCACACATTTACCTTCCCATCCGACCTCACATTTAAATTTCCCATCCGACCACACATTCACATCCGACCACACATTCCCATCCGATCACACATTTAAATTTCCCATCCGATCACACATTCCCAACCTACCACACATTTACATTCCCATCCGACTACACATTCCCATCCGACCATACATTTACATTCTCATCCGACCACACATTCCCATCCGACCACACATTTACATTCCCATCCGACCACACATTCCCATCCGACCGCACATTCCCATCCGACCACACATTCCCATCCGACCACACATTCCCATCCGACCACACATTCCCATCCGACCACACATTTACATTCTCATCCGACCACACGTTTACATTCCCATCCGACTACACATTCCCATCCGACCACACATTCCCATCTGACTACACATTCCCATCCGACTACACATTCCCATCCGACTACACATTCCCATCCGACTACACATTCCCATCCGACTACACATTCCCATCCGACCACACATTCCCATCCGACCACACATTTCCATCCGACCACACATTCCCATCTGACTACACATTCCCATATGACTACACATTCCCATCCGACCACACATTCCCATCTGACTACACATTCCCATCTGACTACACATTCCCATCTGACTACACATTACCATCCGACCACACATTCCCATCCGACTACACATTCCCATCTGACTACACATTTCCATCTGACTACACATTCCCATCCGACCACACATTCCCATCCGACCACACATTTACATTCTCATCCGATCACACGTTTACATTCCCATTCGACTACACATTCTCATTCGACCACACATTCCCATCTGACTACACATTCCCATCCGACTACACATTCCCATCCGACTACACATTCCCAACCGACTACACATTCCCATCCGCCCACACATTCCTATACGACTGCACATTCCCATCCGGCCACACATTTACATTCCCATCCGACCACACATTCCTATCCGATCACACATTTACATTCCCATCCGACCACACATTCTTATCCGATCACACATTTACACTGCCATCCGACCACACATTTAAATTCCCATATGACCACACATTCCGATCCGACCACACATTCCCATTCGACCACACATTGCTATCCAACCACACATTTACATTCCCAACCGACCACACATTTACATTTCTTCCTACCACACATTTACCTTCCCATCCGACCTCACATTTAAATTTCCCATCCGACCACACATTCACATCCGACCACACATTCCCATCCGATCACACATTTAAATTTCCCATCCGATCACACATTCCCAACCTACCACACATTTACATTCCCATCCGACTACACATTCCCATCCGACCATACATTTACATTCTCATCCGACCACACATTCCCATCCGACCACACATTTACATTCCCATCCGACCACACATTCCCATCAGACATCACATTCCCATCCGACCATACATTCCCATCCGACCACACATTCCCATCCGACAACACATTCTGATCAACATGTACTCAATGACCCGATGTCAAATGGACCCCTAATAAAGTGTGCCCATTTAACCAGTAGACAATATGTTTAACATGATAACCTTTTAGTCCGTCTTTATTCTATTAAGATTCACCCTCACTATACATATTCTGTATCTCCCACACTGCTAGCAATCGTATCCCCCCCCTCCACACACACACACACCCACACACCACACCCCTTTCACATATATAAGCAAACATAACAAAGTACTTTCCAAAATGTCAAAACGTATTACCTTTCACAGTCAGTGATCTTGGAATAAAAACAACCCTTATGATACATCGTTTCAATTGGCTGACAATTAAAGCAGTGTCAAGTGGTGCGTTGCATTACACGTCGACTGCATTAAAATATAAATACATTACTCAACTATGTAACATATCAGTGTCATTTATGTATGCTGTGATGCACAAACATAAGCTTCATTTGACTGTATTCTAAACTCTTTCTTTGCTCGAGCAACTCTCCATCCGTTTATTGGTAATACATTAAAGGAGAGTCGCGTTAGCGCAGGGGTTAGAATGCCTCCCTGCCGAGGCGAGGGTTATGTGTTCGAGTCCCCACCTAGGTCGGGAACTTCTGTGAGTAATCTTGGCTCCCATACCAGCTCACCATGAAATAGATACCAGTAAACTGTCTGGGAGACGGCTGCTGTGATACTGTCCTAATTATCAAATGAGTGGCTATTGGTCTGTAAAAAAGATGTGTCAAGCACCATATGCCTAATGCCCATTGAATGCGCGTGAAAAGATCCTTTACATACCCACATTATGTGGGGGATGCGGTGGCGTAGTGTCCACACTCAGATCACAATGGGTACCGGGATATTTTCTAGGAAATAAAGTGGGTCAGCGTAATATTGCCAACATCGACCAGTGAACCCCGATATCCCCAAAGTATGGGCTAGCACCGGGGAGTGAAAACAGAACCCTCATCTTTACCTTCACACATTGTATGCTTGTGGCAATTTCGTATGTCCTGAGTTCAGTGGAGGTGTGTAAAATATCATACATACCTCTAAAGTCGGAGCGGGTTCTCCTGATGGCTAGGGACACTGATAATGAGAGAATCTAATCTACAAGCAAAAAATCAGCCCAGTGCACTAGAAGTAGTAGCACGTGTGTGCACTATGTTGGAGTTTAAAGCAAGCGAGCGAAATAAAAGAAATACCAACATGATAGCAGGCAGGGCATTCCCATACGCGTTCCGTCGCCATCAACCAACAAAGAGACCCGGTACTAATGATACCACTAGCATTCTGATTACGTGTCCGTTTCTTATGTAAAGTCCAGTTGTTACATTAACCCGTTATAGTCTGTCCCTACAACCCTTCTATCGCATAGGGGTATCATCTGAAAAACTTAGACCCAAGCATTGATTTCTTATGTTGATCGTTGCTTAGCATCATCAGCATCTTTGATAAAAGATTTCACATGTTGAGTTGAGCTGAGTTCAGTTGAGTCAAAAACCGACATCACAGCACCCGAAACATTCCCATATGTGCTCCGTGTTCATCTTCAACAGCCAGCGAAGAGTCTCAATATTAAGAGCACCAGTTGCATTCTGATTAGTATGTGTCCGTCAGACCTTTCCTCTGGATTATGAGTGTCGGCCGGAACACCTGGTTACTTCCTGATGAAACAATTGTCTCTAGGCTATAAGGATTTATCTTTTCCTCCACAGTATACACATAATACATAAGGGCCCAACTAAATCTGCTATATCATGCAAAATTACCCCACCGAACAACGCAGGCCCAGCCAACCTGTCGGCCTACTCGTTTCCCAAAATTCAAATGACCTCAAGAAATAACCCCACCTTTGATTGCTTTTTTTTTTTTTTGTTATTAAATTGCAGCATGCCATAGAGCACGAAGCATGCTCGTCTTCACCTTTCTCAGAATGCCATGTGAGTCCATTACAGCCAAGACATGTGTGTGCTGTTGATGTGAGTCCATTACAGCCAAGACATGTGTGTGCTGTTGATGTAGAAACACAACAGAAGCAAACGCTCAACGTTAGACCATACGCATACAGACAGGACCACAGCTGAATACTTTATTTCTGCCGTCCCAGGATGAACGAATAATTGGGCTGGCCTCTGACAAATGCCAGGGAAATCCTGTGTGGCTTTGTGTTTCCCGCCAGCTGCACGTGTTGAGGTGTCTATTTATCATCCCGTGTGCACGAATTACTCATATTAATTACTCGTGCTAGCATAATTTTCTTCAACCAGAACAGAGCTCCACTGGCATCTGGAGGCAATTTTAGATATGCCGAGAAATGACAGAACCTAGGTTGTCTTGAGAAACTGACAAATCAGCAAGTTCTGAAACTATAACGGAACAAAGAATATTTCGTAACGTTTCGTAAAAAGAGAATTGAGAGTTCTCGTGGCCTGGACATAAAGTATTGTAAAGATGCGCCTTGGCGAAGGAGTAATAAACGCAAATCACAATCCCGCAAACTGCGTTGGAAACACAGACGATTTGGATTCAGACGGCCTTGTGCTGGTTTTCACACCATGTTATGAGTGTCGGTCGTTCAGAAAGCAAACTACTGAACATAAACTTGCCAATAAATCACAGTACAAATATGCTGGGGTTGTCTGTGACGTCCTGTAAAAAATATGCAACTAACATTAAAGGTCCCTTGTACATGCTTTCAGTCGAATTGTGCATAAATTGCTTGACGCATTTTGTATAGACTTATAGGCACACGGGGGGATGTGGTTAGTCTCACGCTGATCGCCTTTGCTTCCCACGCTTCCTGGTACCCCTTTTAGGCTGAGTCGAACTGGAAGGATAGGTCATTAAAAAAAAAAATTCCAATCCACCCTAATGTGGATCGAACGCTTGACCATTGGGACGTTCGGCGAGTGTCTAGCCACTACCTATGACGACAGGACGGCCTGTGTGTGTCTTGTCACAAACTATGACCACCAAAGCGCCCGACGATTATCTAGCCACTACCTATGACCACCAAAGCGCCCGGCGAGTATCTCGCCACTACGTATGACCACAAGAGCTGTTGGCGAGTGTCTAGCCACAATCCAAGACCACCATGGTGATCGGCAAGTGTCTAACCACTACCTATGACACCAGCGCTCCCGGCGAGTATCTAGCCACTACGTATGACCACCAGGGCGCCCGGCGAGTGTCTAGCCATACCTATGACCACCATGGCGCTCGGCGATTGTCTAGCCACTACCTATGACCACTAATGCACCCGGCGAGTGTCTAGCCACTACCTATGACCACCAGGGCGGTCGACAAGTGTCTAGCCACTACCTATGACCACCAGGGCGCCCAGCGAATGTCTGGCCACTACCTATGACCACCAAGCCGGTGCGCGAGTGTCTTGCCACAACCCATAACAACCGGTGCGGCGGGCGAGTGTCTAGCCACTACGATATCGTTTCCCCCCCCCCCCCGCCCCAAGCCGCCCCCGTCTCCTCTCATGACTTGGTGATATCCTGAAACATGCAGAAACACCAACGACAGTACAGGGGTTGGGAAATAAGATTTGACATGCACAGATCTATCATGCAGACAGACTTGGAATTCAACACATTTGTTTTCCCGGTAGTGAAATTGAACAACGAAGACACAAAAAACAGATTGCACGACTTATTGCCTTGCATATTTCGCTGCATCCGGTTTGGTGCATACTGCAGAAATCAGACACCATAACTAAAGCAATAAATAAAGTAAAGCCTACCCAAAACAGTTCTGACTATCTAGTTTTCCGGCCGGAACAGCTCTGACTATCTAGTTTTCCGGCCGAAACAGCTCTGACTATCTAGTTTTCCGGCAGAAACAGCCCTGACTATCTAGTTTTCCGGGGACAGCGTCCGTACACGTCAAACTGAAAGCTCGCTGAGTGGAAGTCGTCTGCAGACTGACCGTTCCTGGTTTGTGCAGGAGTGGCCTGAGGCGAACGAAATGCCCAATACATGGAAGTGAGAAATCAAAACAGCCATGTGCAGGACGTGGCGATTCCTTGGGTGAGCCCAGCACCAGAGCGCTGTCTATCGGCTCTGCAATATGGAAGCCTCCTTGGATGGCGGAAAATGCCCACAGACTGTCCCTGCCTTCCATTGAGGGTTGACCGTGAAGTCTTCGACCGTTCTAACATGACCAGCTAGGATGTGGACGGCACCACAATAGTGAGAGTCCCCCAGGAAAACCTGGTAAAAATTGCACGCTAAAGTCGGATGTGTTGGCCTAAAGGCATCGGCCCAAGGGTGCCTAACCAGAAACACCGCAACTACGTCTGAAAAAAAAAACAACAACAACACTTCGATTGAAAGCAGCAGAAGAAGAAGAAGAAGAAGAAGAAGAAGAAGAAGAAGAAGAAGAAGAAGAAGAAGAAGATAAAGATATACAACACACACACACACACACACACACACACACACACACACACACACATTCACACGTAATTTGAATTGTCCACGACGGTAATTTCAAACTGACTATCACGTCTCTTTTGTTTGCGCAAAGTTGGTCTTTGTAAATTAAATGTAAAATACATGAAATTAGAAACAGCAGCATAAGACAGACAACAGGTGGAATGACACGGCCAGCAAGCTTAACCATCAAAGCAAGACTTACTTATGATGGTAACAGACACGTCGAGATTCGAACCTTCTGCCCTCAATAGACCAGAAGCTACAGGCTTAAAGAAAAACACCCACACACACACACCCACACCCACACACACACACACACACACACACTCACACACACACACAAAACACAGAGGAATTTAAACCTCTTTTAGATTATCAATCCTGATCAAACTCTTGACAGATCTAAAATATAATAAGACACCATCTAATTCCTTCGGACACCGCCTATGTCCGCCCTCCAAAATTGTGCTGGAATGCTTGGGCGCGTGGAAATAACGGCGCATTTAAGCGCGGGCCAGGTCACACTGTAACGATGCCTGTCTGGCTCTAACACGGATCTTCTGACAAGCCAGCTGTTTGTGTGACCTGCGAGTCACAACCAACCTATATGAGTTGTTGGATTATTTTTATCTTGCCAAACCAGTCAGTGTCACGGATATTGTTATTGTTCTCCAGCTGTTGACAAATATTCTGGTGGATTTATTAATTTCTGCAAACGATATATATTTTTATAAATTATTGATGGTCTGACCCCGGAAGTGATTTCATACTTGGAGTAAAATTATAACAAAAACTGTCGGAATATTCAGAAGTGGGTTGACATTTTATTGTGTATGTAATTGTTTGTCATACAGTTGTTAGATGAGTGACTGAAGTCGTAACAGATCAACATGTTTGTTTCTTAATGCCGGACGTTTGCTCAATCTTCGGTCTCCCATTCGGAACTCTGGTTTAAGTTACCGCTTTGTCCAGTGTTCCTGTTTATTCGAAAATGGGCATAAACTTCTAATTTAATTTGCATGGATTATACAACCAAGAATGTGGTTAGGGAAAAATAAGGGGGGGGGGGGAGCAGTCACGTTATTTGTCTGTCTGTCTGTCTGTCTGTCTGTCTGTCTGTCTGTCTGTCTGTCTGTCCAACACACAGCCGATCGACCCCCAGCCCGCCCAACTATACGTCAGTCCGTTCTGGTCCTCCGTCTGTCTACTGGTAAATCTATCCGAATGTCTGTTTGTCTCTCTGTCTTCTTGTGTGTATGTCTGCATGTAGTAGTTTCATATGTGTCTGGCTGTCGGTCTGTCTGCCTATCTGTTTTTCATATATGCCTGTCTGCCTGCCTGTTTTTCATATATGTCTATCTGCCCGTTCGTATTTATATATGTCTGTCTGCCCGTCTGTTTTTCATATATGTATATCTGTCTGTCTGTCCGTCCGTTTTTTTTTTGTATGTGTCTTTCTGTATATCCGTCCATTTTTCATGTATGTCTGTCTGCTCCTCTGTGTTTCATACATGTCTGTCAGTCTGCCCGTTTGTTTTTCACATGTCTTTCTGTCTGCTCGTCTGTTTTTCATATATGTCTGTCTGCCCGTCTTTATTTTCATATATGTCTTTCTGTCTGCCCATCTGTTTTCTCATATATGTCTGTCTGTTCGTCCGTTTTTCATATATGCATGTCTGCCCGTCCGCTTTTCATATATTTCTGTCTGCCAGTCTGTTTTTCATATATGTCTGTATGTCCCTCTGTGTTTCATATATGTCTGTCAGTCTGCCCTTATGTTTTTCACACGTCTTTCTGTCTGCCCGTCTGTTTTCTCATATGTCTTTCTGTCTGTTCGTCCGTTTATCATATATGCCTGTGTATCTGCGTTCCTGTTTTTTTATATATGTATGTCTGCCCGTCTGTTTTTCATATATATCTGTCTGTCTGTCCAGAACCAGAAACACCGCAACTACGTCTGAAAAAAAAAAAAACAACAACAACACTTCGATTGAAAGCAGCAGAAGAAGAAGAAGAAGAAGAAGAAGAAGAAGAAGAGGAAGAAGAAGAAGAAGAAGAAGAAGAAGAAGAAGAAGAAGAAGAAGAAGAAGAAGAAGATAAAAATATACAACACACACACTCACACACACACACACACACACACACACAAACACACACACACACACGCGCGCGTAATTTGAATTGTCCACAACGGTAATTTCAAACTGACTATCACGTCTCTTTTGTTTGCGCAAAGTTGGTCTTTGTAAATTAAATGTAAAATACATGAAATTAGAAACAGCAGCATAAGACAGACAACAGGTGGAATGACACGGCCAGAAAGCTTAACCATCAACGCAAGACTTACTTATGATGGTAACAGACACGTCGAGATTCGAGATTATGTCTGTCTGTCCATTTTTCATATATGTCTGTCTGCCCGTCCGTTTTTCATTTATTTATGTCTGTCTGTCCATTTTTCATATATGTCTGTCTTCCCGTCCGTTTTTCATAAATGTATGTCTGCCCGTCCTTTTTTCATGGGCGTACAGTTCATTTTGTCTTATCAAATGGTCTCTGCGGGCGGCACTCAGCTGTTTGTCTAGACACGTTATCTCATGTTTGTTCACCAACAGCAAAAATATCAGTTGGAATATTCCACCGTCCTTTAGCTCCACATATAAGGGGCTTCAGGGAGGGACAAGGCCGGCTTATTCAGTCTGTGTATGGCGAGACTCACATCCACATCACATACACATCACATAGACATCACATACACATCGTTGTTGTTTGTCCATCAAGAATGATGATGACCATTCATTTCATCCAGTGGGGTTGAAAGTGTAGAGCCGTGAGTTCTAAGATGGCTGATAAGGCCTATTTTTGCTCGAAATGTTCTTTGATAAGGTGGACAAAGAATGCTTGAGGTTCCAGGAGGAGTATCTCCTGCAGTGGTTTTTCTGTCCAGCCTTTGCTTCACATCTCTTGCAGTCCTATTTGCTTCACACGTGACTGCACCCTTGTGTAATGATGTACGCCACGAATTTCGGTCTTTTGCAGCAGTCTCCCAAGTGTCATGATGAATTTCAAAAGCTTTTAGTGAGATCTTCAGTGTCTTTAAAGCGTTTCCTCTGACCGCCTTCGGAGCGTTTACCACAACGCAGCTCGCAACGCATCACAAACACATTCACTTCACGTACAGATTCACATACATACCACATGTATGTCACATACACATCACATATACATGCGTGCATAAATACATACTCATGTACATATATACCTACATATACTTATGTATGTTACTGAATGTGTGTGCGTGTGTATGACTATCTATGTTTGTCTGTCTATACAAAACAAGCTTAACGTACTCTGCAGCTCAGCTGTGGAACAATCTTCCATAAGAAATAAAAGACATCACCAATCCCTATACTTATAATCGCAAATTATTTGAACACAATCTCAGTACGGATTACCTTCCCCCTTAATAATATACATAATAATAATAATAAAACCCTAGTATAACAGCCAGTCCCCTTTTGGTAGGTCAGTATATTCCACATAGCTAATAACAAGTGCCACACCTGTCATTACTATTACTGAGTCGTGTAGTATTGATTTTTCATTTTCCACATGCCTTTATAATGCATATATTTTATATTGTTGCTGTTCTCAGTTAGCCTTGAATGATGTGTGAATGATATAATGTATGAAAGAGAGTGACAGAAGGGCAGAATGTTAGACGGGCCTGCGTGCCCTATTCTTAACCCTTTGAAAATAAAGTTTGTTTGTTTGTTTGTCTGTATGCCTATGTGTGTGTTTGTCTGGCTACGTGCCCTTGTGTGTTATATAACCAATCTACTTTACTACTGAGTCATTATGGGATAAATCTGTGTGTTCTCGTCTTTGTTGTGGCACGAGATTTAGGAAACCCGCGGAGGCCAATATTGAAGGCAGGCCAGTACAAAATAAGCACCGATACAAATGGTAGCATGTCAGCTGTAAAAGGTCCTCTTTCTCGCCTGAATATGCATTGTGCATTTGGTGCTAAATCTGTATTTTAATAGATAAATCCGCACTCGTGAGTGGTGTGGTCAGTATCATTCCGCCAACTTGTACCACCCTAGACATTTCTTGATACCAATTTTAGGCTGGGTACGACTGGGATTTCACGCTAATCGTAAAAGCTCTTCCTGATGCGGATTCCGCGACCACCGAGTCGACAGGCGGCGTCTAGGCACTACGCCATCGCGGCTCCAACATCTTGTAGGGTATCGTCATTAATTGGATGAACATAAGTAGTCTGTCAGAATGTATCACCATGTCGAGTTGAGTTGAGTTGAGCTGAGTTGAGTCATGAACCGTCATTACAGCACTCGAGTCATTCCCATACGTCCTCCGTTCCCATCTTCAATAGTCAGCGAAGTGTCTCAATACTAACGGTGTTAGTAGCTGACTGATTATGTGCCTGTTTGGCCTCTCCTCTGAGCCCTGAATGTCGGTACTGACAATGTTTGAGATCCACTGTAGTAGCCTGCATTCTAGAGATGATACTAGACTGACTGATTGATTGTTATGTCACAACTGTAACTTAATAGATTGACAGATTGATTGACATCTCACAACTGTAACTTAACAGATTGACTGATTGATTGAAATCTCACAACTGTAACTCAATAGATTGACTGACTGTTTGACATCTCACAACTATAACTCAACAGATTGACTGATTGATTGACATCTCACAACTGTAACTTAACAGATTGACTGATTGATTGAAATCTCACAACTGTAACTCAATAGATTGACTGACTGATTGACATCTCACAACTATAACTCAACAGATTGACTGATTGATTGACATCTCACAACTGTAACTCACCGGGCGTCAAACAACGCATTATATTTGTATTGATAAATCTGTGCATGACATGCTTTTCTTAGATTTTTTCCATGGGTTCAGTAGCCACAGCAACACTGCCAATTCTAAGTGTTAGTTTAACTCTCATCCCATAGATTTAACTTTCCTCCAATAGTTTAACTCTCATTCCATAGTTTAACACTCATCCCATAGTTTAACACACATCCCATAGTTTAACTCTCATCCCATAGTTTAACTCTCATCCCATAGGTTTAACTTTCATCAAATATCATTGGCACCTTGCCGACTTGACAGACGATAGTTTGTTCTTTAAAAAGGCATATTAACTTTTACCTATGGCGGTAGCGAATGTGACTGATAAGGCCAATTTGCGCTGTAAATGTTCGTTCATAGTGGGTGCATATGAACACGTGGTCATTTCCACCGTCATGCACTATCTTACGTCTCACACCCTCGATGTGTGACTTATCTGCAATAATTTTCTCCTTTGTCTTTATTCCATTTCTGATGTTTGCCCTCCATGCAACACGTTCAGCGGCGACTTGCTCCCAGTGTGCATTATCAATGCCTGTATCAATCATGTCCCGCTTACACACATCTTTGTATCGTAGTAGAGGCCGACCCTGAGATCTCATACCTATCTGTAATTCACCAAAAAATATGTCCTTTGGGATTCTACCATCATCCATCCTCCTAACGTGTCCTATCCATCTAAGTCTACGAAGACTGAGCATGGAATAAACTGTCACACAACCTGATCTTTCCAATACTTCAGTATTTGTGATTTTCTCTTGCCACTTGATACCAAGAATTCTTCGCAGCCACCGCATATGAAAGCTGTTTAAACGTTTCTCTTGGTGTGAGTAAGTTGTCCAGGTTTCACTGCCATAAATAAGAGTACTAAGGACACAGGCTTGATAGACAAGGACTTTTGCTTTGGCAGTAAGCTTCCTGTTCTCCCAGACTCTTTTTCTTAACCTGTTCATTGTTGTTGCTGCCTTACCAATCCGGATGTTGATTTCCTGATTTAGGGATAATTTGTTATTTACCACTGATCCTAGATATGTAAAATGGTCTACTATCTCTAGTTCGGCGTCGTCAATAAAGATTGATGGTACCCTATGTGCTCCTTGTGACATAATATGTGTCTTCTTTTTGCTAATTGTTAAACCAAATTCAGAACAATCATTCGAGAATGCAGATAGTAGACATTGCAATTCTTCCTCAGAGTGGGTCGTAACTGCAGCATCATCTGCAAAAAGCAACTCTCTGATCAGTACCCTCCTAATTTTGGTCTTGGCCTTCAATCTCGGAGCAATGTAGAGGCCGCCATCTGAGCGTGAGTGAATGTATATACCACCATCCTGATCACGAAAGGCATATTTCAGTAGAAGTGAAAAGTATATTCCAAAGAGGGTGGGAGCTAGTACACAACCTTGCTTAACTCCACTCTTGATTTCAAACTCTTCAGAAGTTGCACCATCAAACTTGATTATACCCTTCATGCCTGTGTGGAACGATTCCACAATGGACAGAAGAGTTGGTTGGCAGCCAATCTTATTTAGTGCCTTGAACAGACCCTCACGACTGACCAAATCAAATGCCTTTGTGTGGTCGATGAAGGCAATAAACAGTGGTTGATTCTGTTCGCGGCATTTTTTTTGCCAATAGTTCATCCAATAGTTTAACTCTCATTCCATAGTTTAACACTCATCCCATAGTTTAACACACATCCTATAGTTTAATTCGTATCCCATTGTTTAACACTCATTCCATTGTTTAACTCTCATCGCATAGTTTAACTCTTATACTATAGTTTTACACTCATCCCATAGTTTAATTCTCCTCATATAGTTTAACTCTCATCCAGGAGTTTAACTCTCATCCCATTGTTTAACTTCCATTCCATTGTTTAACTGTCATCCGATAGTTTAACTGCCATCCTATAGTTTAACTCTCACCCCATAGTTTTACACTCATAGTATAGTTTAACACTCATCCCACAGTTTCACGCTGATCCTATAGTTTAACTCTCGTCTCATAGTTTAGCTCTCGTCTCATAGTTTATCTCTCATCAAATAGTTTAACGCCAATCCCATAGTTTAACTTTCATGCCATAGTTTAACTCGCATCCCATAGTTTAACTCTCATCCAATTGTTTAACTCTTATCCCATAGTTTAACTCTCATACAATAGTTTATTGAAGTCTCATCCCATAGTTTAATACTCGTACCGTAGTTTAACTCTCATCCCATAGTTTAATTCTCATCCCATAGTTTAACTCTCACCCAATAGATTGACTCTCACCACAGAGTTTAACTCTTATCCCATAGTTTCACTCTCATCCCATAGTTTAACACTTATCCCATAGTTTCACTCTCATCCCATTGTTTAACTATTTTAGTCCAAACATCGATGCTGATGAGATATGAGACAAACGGGAGGTAGACGAAATAAGTTTTAAGCCATTGCATTCAAATACGAATTTCTTTGAAGTGAAACAGTTAAAAGCATCGAAGCGAACAGCTGTAACTGAACAACAGCGGACGTGATAATGTTTATATCACGTGATAGCACCATGAATACAATGTTACTGTTTTTAATAACTATAATGGAAAACAGATCAAATTAAATTTATTTTCCTTTTTCAGTTGTGTCAGAATGATAGCAAAATATCAAATATCTGTATTTCATGGGGTTATGATATGCTAGAATGCTTTAGTTTACGAAGCAGACATTCCTAATAGACAGAGCGATAGTTAAACCAACTCATAAAATATTCACACAGAGTTGGAAGTGTACAAGACTTAAGAGAAGGCTGTCAATTGTAAACGGTACATCGAAATGGCTGAGTGGTTGGGATAGAAAAAAGGAAATTATTGTTGATGGCATGGCTGTCAGTTGCAGAACCGTGGTGGTTCATGTAGTATGTGGTGTTTCATGAAGTATGTGGTGTTTCATGTAGTATGGTGGGCTAACTAATGCGCTGCCTCCACATTTGGGGATGACATAGACGCATTAATAGTCAGTGCTCGAGAAGAACAGTCGGTATCCTTACATACCGACATCTGCTGAAAAAGACAGATGACATACGGGCCTGATCGGAGTGCAGTGAAATGAATTATAGTTAACCCCGGCCCCCCTGACGAAGGGGTTTAGGACGCTGTTCGTAATCCGTATATCCACGTACGAAACACAGCTGCGCGATATTCGACAGCGAATCGCCTAGTGTTGGCTTCTTACGGAAATGTATGTGAACTGGTCGTTCAGAAAGCAATGGCAAACTACTGAACGTAAAATTTGCCAAGACATCAACAGTAGCTGAAGAATGATGGTGTTGACTGCAATGTCCTGTGAATTGGATATGCCCCCCCCCCCCCCAAAAAAAAAAAAGTAAACATGCAATCTTGATAATGGCAGATACGCTCAGCCGATGAGCATAACATACTAATTTCTTGCAACTGAAGGAGTTCAAGAGAGATAATATAAATATAGACCTACAAGCAGTGCTACTCTACGGAAGATGAGACAACCTATCTCTCTCAAGAAATTGACAATGCATTCCAAGAGAAGAAGCTGGTGCTTGCGGCATGGATAGATCTGAAGAAAGTCTTTGACAAAGTCTGGAAAGAAGGTCTGATGAAGAAACTGAGAAAATGCAAAGTCAATGGAAGAATGTACAAATGGGTGAAAGCATTCTTGCACAACAGAAGAGCCCGTTTACAGATAGACGGATTCAAGAGCAAGAAAGTACTACTGCGTCACGGTGTTCCCCAGGGCGGAGTCTTGCCCCCACACGTTTTATAATCTTCATCAATGATCTTGTTGCTAATCTACCGCATGGAATTAAAGCGGCAATGTACGCCGGTGACCTGGTTCTATGGAGCACAAATGAACATGCATCCGTGGCCACCAGATTGCTACAAAGAGCTGTAGATACATTTGCTGCATGGGCAAATAGATGGTGTGTCAGCATAAACACTGACAAGTGCAGCACCACCCTATTTACCCTCTCTCCAAAACAAAAGGCAGGGATCATCCAGATAAATGGAACACCCTTAAGAGATGATAAAGAACCAACATACCTTGGAGTAACATTTGATGGCAGGCTGACACGGAGAAAGCACATCAACAAATCAGTATCAAAAGCCAAAAGGAAAATAGCCATTCTGAGAAAGCTAAGTGGAACCACATGGGGAGCCAGTGGGAAAATACTTAGCAAAGTTTACCAACAGAGCATACGACCACACCTGGAATATGGGTCAACTGCGTGGTGTTCATCATAAAATACCAAACTACAAGAGCTGGACAAGGTGCAAAATCAAGCACTTAGAGTCACCACAGGAGGGATGAGATCAACCCCTATAGTGGAAATGGAGAAGATGGGGAGGACACAAGCACTGAGTGAGCGCAGAGATACGAAAACGCTAATACAAGCAGAAAAGTTCCTCAGCTTGCCAGGCCACCCTATGAAGAACAGATTCGAAAACCTAGCTATGGGGCGGTTGAAAAGAAGTAGTTTTATCCACCAGGCCAAACGACTCTGCAGAGAAACCACCGATCTGCCCACAGTTGGTATCCCCCTAACAACTATTCCAGAGCGAACTCCATGGAAAGATGAGCATAGACTATCATTAAATATCCAGACAAAAGTGAGAGGAATATTTGACAAGGAAGAACAGAACAGTGTGCAGCGCAGAACAGCCACTCTCAGCTTCCTTGATGAAGAATACCCACAGAACCTCTGGATCCGAGTCTACACAGATGGGTCGGCACAAAATGCTGTTCGAAATGGAGGAGCGGGAGTGTACATAGAATACCCAAATAATACTAGGGACACAGCCAGAGTACCGACAGGAAAGTACTGCCATAACTATGATGCAGAAATTGAGGCAATCAAGATAGCAACAGAGAAATTACTAAATACCAGCAATGGTACACAACCTGTGGTGCTACTGACAGATGCAAAATCAGTACTCGAGGCGCTCCTGTCTGGGAAATTGCCAGTACTAAGGACACTACTTTCTGAACTTAGCAGTCAGCATAAGGTCACCATACAGTGGATACCATCCCACTGAGGAGTACCTGGAAACGACAGAGCTGATATATTGGCTAAGGAAGGAGCCAAAGAAGAACAGCCTGATGTGCCCGTTACATACCACCAAAAGAAAAGAATGATCAAATCAGTCAGAAAGCCACCAAAACCTGCTCAAGATGACTACCACGTTATGGACAGAACAGAACAAGTCATTATTTTGCGCCTCAGAACAGGACACAATAGATTACGCAACCACATGTATACAAAATTCAAGATTGGTGAAATAGCCATGTGCACATGTGGATTGGCGTCGCAGACAGCAGAGCACATACTCCAAGACTGCCCAAAATATAACATATCTAGGCAAACCTTCTTGCCTAGAGAGACGACAGTGGAAGATAAACTCTATGGACCACTGTGTGAACTAAAAAAGACAGTTCAATTCATACAAGAGACGACATTGCAGACATAGACATATTTCAAGCGAGCGAAAGAAGAAGAAGAAGAAGAAGAAGAAGAAGAAGAAGAAGAAGAAGAAGAAGAAGAAGAAGAAGAAGAAGAAGAAGAAGAAGAAGAAGAAGAAGAAGAAGAAGACCTACAAGCACTTGGAATCAGCGACTGGCAAGAGAAGGTCAACCAGAGAGACGAATGGAGACGGATTGTATCTGCAGCAAAGAACCTCAATGGCTCGGAATGCTGAAGAAGAAGAAGAAGAAGAAGAAGAAGAAGAAGAAGAAGAAGAAGAAGAAGAAGAAGAAGAAGAAGAAGAAGAAGAAGAAGAAGAAGAAGAAGAAGAAGAAGAAGAAAGAGTTGAAAGCATCCAAACAAAACCTAGCAAAGGCTAAACTGGTCACTTTGTTGTCCATCTTACAAAAGGCTATCTTCGCCTTGGCAATTCATCAAGGCTCCTCCCGTCAGATGTGTTGACTGTTGAATAGTTGTACCGGGTTAACTTGTGTAAGAATACTCTCATTTACCTGTATACAATGTTAGTTGCATATCCTTTATAGGACGTCGCAGTCAACCCAAGCATGTTTAGCTGTTTGTGATCTCTTGGCAAGTTTACATTCAGTAGTTTGCCATTGCGTTCTGAACGACCGGCACCCATACCATTTTATAAACACCCAACCGCAAGGCGGTCTGCCAAATCGTCCGCAGCTGTGATTCGAACGCGGTATGCCCGATTGCGAAATGCGTCCGTATCACCTTCGCCACGGAGCGAAGCTTACCTGTACAGAATCATTTAATTTGTCACGAAAGTAAATTTGTCCCGAAAGCAAATTCGTCCTTCAGGTGTGTAGTGTGATAACTCCATCATAGTTTGTAGACTTCAGAGCAAGGAGCAATAGCTGGGCAATCTTTACCTCACATTGACGAGCTACGAGCCCAGGCATTGTACCCGCTTAAGACATTGCTGATGGCATTACCAGCGCAGTTCGCTATCGACTTCGCTAGCGTGCCCCTAGAACAGACGATAACAACTAAATGTTATCCGAAATCAATTGCATATCCCTAATCTATCATATGTTAAACAAATACACACAAGTAGCGGGAAATAAAACCAGGCTAAAATACTGACAATATACAATCTCAAAACACAACGTCTTGTATTTGAGACAGTGCCGAGGTGAAGCATAAACTGCGGGAGAGTGCCTGTATATACCGAGTTTCCCATGGACTCTGTTATTCTCTGTTTATTGTTTACATGATCGCCCTCTTCGTCTAGTGAAATTGTGTTTGTGCTTGGAATATTCTACATTTAAACTGTCAATACATCTTCCATCTGCTGTTATGAAAGTACTTTCTTTAGTCTGTGTGAAATGAAACAAGCAGGTATATTAAGATCCTGCAGGGGAACAGTGGCGAAGTGGTCAAGCCATTTGACTCGTGCTCCGAAGGTTGTGGGTTCGATTCCAGGCCGCGTCCTTCGGTTTACGAGATAAATGTTTCGGTGACTCCTGTGGGTCGTCGCTAAAAGCTACGGAGTTCGTGCTTTGTGCGACGCTTTCCGTGCTGCGGAAAGAGACAGACCCATATGGGATAAAACTCGGTGCAATGAAGTCGACCCTGTCGACTTTTAATCGACTTTTTAAGGGGAACAACAAGTAGATACACATGGTGTATCTTACTAGGACTTCAGGAACATTAGGAAACACACAAACACGCACACACACACACCTTATAAGGAGCTCAGGAACTATAACCACAAGCACACGTATGCACCTTACAAGGAGTTCAGGACAGATGAAGATGTCGTACTCCTGTCTTTCCCTCTAGCACTGAATACCCCTGTTGTTTCAGGCTGTATTGTCACAAACTGCTGGTGTCAAGATCTGTCTTGTAAACCATATGTAATGACCGTGAAGATATTAGCGTCACCAAGGCGTTTATTGCACTCGCGCCTAAACGTCATGTGGGTTCCTTCCACACACCGGTCATTTGAACTTCAACGTTGAATTCTCGTTCTGAAAGCAATGGCAAACTACTGAACGTCAAATTACCTCTAAAATCAACCTGTTGTTGATGGCAATATCCCGAAAAGGACATGCAATTTAATCAAGAAGGTGTATCCCTTGGGATACCTGGCAGCAGCAACGTCTGAAATAATACTTTCAGTTCCTCCTGTAATCGTAATTGTCCTATACTATCATTTACCGGATTCTAATACTTTACGCAGTTTGTGATAATGTAGCCTTGAATCTGTCACGTTTTTGACACGTCTTTTTGGATACACGGTGTGTCGTTGTATTGTTATGTTCACAAATCTTTTAGTTTTGTTTCCCTGTGCCAGTTCAGGCTTAGCTGGCAGAAGGAGTTTATTCTCGCTGTATATATTTCTTATTCATCCCCATTGACTCTCTTGGATGTCTATTAGCACATGCTATTATTTGATACATCTATGTATACGTACAGGTAGTATCACAGCTGTTATCACACATGGCAGCACTTGGCAAATTAATCTGCATTGCATTACGATTTTTGCATGTGGATTAGCTTTCCCTGTTACCCGTGTCCCTCGCCATCAGGCGAACCCACTCTGACTTCTGAGGTACTCGTAATTTACTTCCCCAAGTCAAGGACAAGGTATCAACATTTTAGTCTGATTGTCCGGTGTAGCAGTTGAACCCGTTACCGCGGCATCAGCACACCGAATGTTTAAGAGCAAACGATCTTATCCATTCGGCCACGCTGACCTCTAGCATTACAAATGGTCAACTGTGAGATATTTCTGAACCTTACCTTGGGGCTAGGGACCAACGCAGTATAGTACTGGCGGGCAATTTAGTGTAGCTGATATGGTGCTACGCTGATAACATCATGAGCGGACGAAGGTTCTAAGCCTCCGTCGTCATCCGCCAACAGAGGACAAGACTGACCATCTTATCCTCCGTGCATTCAGGCCTACACTATGAGGTGGCCCTATCCCATCACAGTCAGATAGAGAGCTGGTTTGTGCTTCGGGATTTGTATGGTATAGCAGTTGGTTACCTTGTAGTCGACAAAGCCTCAACTCATAGATGCCGTATGTTTTTATGAAATGGAAATCTGAAGCAAAGGAAGGTGTCACGCCATCTCGCAATGACATCGTCTAGTATACGAGAGAAATACATATAAATATATTATGGACATTATCCTCAAGAGAGTTTCCGGCTTGGGTCAAGATGGCGGGACGTGTTTTCTTCTAGCTTGACTAAAAACGGTTGATCGGCGGCTTGACAATCCGCCATCATAAAACTCCCAGCTGTTACAGAATCAGATTTCTGGCTCCATATGTTTGACGCTTCGCACAAACATAGAGAGCCAAGACTTCTGCCCCATGCGCCACCTTAGGCACGGGAGGAAAGACAAGATCCTCATGCAGGAAAATAGTAGGCAAAAGAAAGAAGGTAACAAGTATATAAATGTATAAGGAAAGTTTAAAGTGCTGAATAACAAGAACATTAACAGGACAAGTAACTTCAACATACAGAAGTAAAAATAAGAAAGACACAGGGTCACGTGAAACGACATAAAACAGTCCACAGATTACCATAATGGAGAGAGTGAAGTTGGGGGAACAAATGAACGAACGAACGTGCACACTTTATTTTCAAAATGATAAGAATGCAGCACGCAGGCC
Source organism: Cepaea hortensis (assembly GCA_963921405.1). NCBI lineage: Eukaryota > Metazoa > Mollusca > Gastropoda > Stylommatophora > Helicidae > Cepaea > Cepaea hortensis. Next base: position 21,867,951 of record OY992878.1, on the reverse strand, counting down.
TGTCAAACATTCTGCCCTTCTATAACTCTCCTTTTTCATACATCATTCCATCCATACATCATTTATGAGGCTAACCGAGAACAGCAACGAGGAAGCGAGAACGGGGGAGTTACAGATATAACTGGCTGCCGACATCAAGATATTTACAGGATACACACCAGAGAGGCTCGGGCGCGTAGTTGCTGGACACTAGCCTGCAGGTCAGGTAGTCATGGAATGTATCCGCATTGTGCGGATTCCAGTTTTTAAAATTGACCTCGGAACCCATGTCAACCCAGAATGGGTACCACGAAATGTCTTGGGAAGTAAAGTCGACCGGCGTAACACTGACCTCATCACGCACCCAGTGCCGACTTGTCTGTTATAAATATAGCTCTAGCACCATGCAGCCAGTCCGTCTTAAGACGCACGTCATTTACTTACAGCAACAACAAGGGTTCTAGAAACAATTACATATAAGACGCATCCAAAGCAACACACCTGGCCTTGGGTGGCTCGCTGACCCTGCCTACATCATTACGCATAAAAGAAAATGTGGATTAGGAAAAGATACATCAGAGACATCGTCCTGCTAGGACATGGCAACAGGCAACCTGACAGTAAGGACAAACAAGACTTGGCACAATGACGACTGAAGACTACCGCTAACCTTTACAGTGAACATGGAACTGGATGATGTTGATGATCAACGTCAATATCATTCATTGGGTTGTTCTGTGCAGAACGTTTCCATCATAGCAGATTTTTTGGTTCGAAATTGCTGTGCTTTATAAGGCAGCTGTCCTGTCTCTAATGTTGTTGTATTTAAATGATCTATCACACCTTGCAACAATTTATAATGCGATTCCTCTCAATTTTAATTCCCGATATAACTCTCTTAATAGTTAACTTTTCTAGACCGTCTTGTCTATTTCATTATCATGTTCCCTGCCGACAGGAGTAGGCGATCGTGTATCTCTAAAGATCTCTAATTACAAAATATTATTTTATGTAATTACAGACTCCACTTTCTTTTTTTTCCTATTCTTCGCCTTGCGTTGAATTTTTAATAAAATGGTATGGGTGTCTGTCGTTCTGAAAGCAACAGTAAACTACAGAACGTAAACTTGCCAAGAGATCACGAATAGCCACCAAAAAAAAAATGCTGAGGTTGATTGAGACGTCATGTAAAGAATTTTTCTTGGTGAGAATTATATAATCCCCTGTCTGTGCAATGAATTGTTCTCTGAATGAACTCTTCTTCTGCATTTTTACTTAACTTTACCGCTGCTTTGTTGAATATTCCCGTATCAGGCTTGTATATTCATGTTGTGGGCAGTTCGACTGTTCTTGTTCTATATGTTGCATCGACTTCATCCAAATACCCAGTGACAGAGAGGCACGGGGTGTCGGTATCGCCCGTGTTTACACCAGACCAGGCAGCAAAAGAAGATGAATTCCTCGATCAAGCAACATTTGCATTGACAACGTTGAAAGAACTATCTCATGTTATGCGCAACCAGACCTTGAGCTTCTCCTTGGGGAGGCGTGTAAAACACACGATGATATATACATAAGTGCAGGCAATGTGCCACGGATGTCCCGATCGTTTAGAATATACGAATGAGATATTTCCCTGGAGATGGCACACCCCATGTTTCCAATGATTGTCGGGAAGAAGATAAAAGCCCTAGTGAAATGGAGATGCTCTCAGTGATTACTGCTAGCGGCCAATCAACTTATCGCTCTTTCAGAAGTGTCAAGGTGAAGGGAAGACCTCGATATTGCAGTGACCTTGATAAGGCAGTGAGTGGGTCACAACATCAAAGTGTCCCAGAAAGTATAGACACTAGTTATCAAACAATTTTACTTCTCATCATTTTTAGCAGAGTTCAGCAGAATCGCTAACAGAGCATTCTATCATTTTCTGCAATAACAAGACGAATAGAGAAAACAGCCATAAATAGAAGAAAATTTCCAAACTGTTAATATTTTGTTTGTGGCTCTAAATAACAAGAGTTGAGTTGGAAAGAAAGGGTGGGGGGGGGGGGGGGATGCTTTATGTGTTTTTAGTATTAATTTATTTATGCAGTATAAGCATTTAATGACAATGGTGAACTACTTAAATGCGGAGCCTTATACGACAGTATTGTAGTTTGATTACACACACTTAAAACCCCAAGTTAGTGTGTTCTTGTTCTTCGTCTCCCTTCCTCTTTCGACTGAAGTGCCCCACGCTTAATGATACACCTCAATGGGCAGTGTGTCCGACTTTGGCAAACACGTATGTCAGGTCTTCGTTCCTATAGACAAGATTCCATCCAAGGTAACCGGCTCTATCTACCCGTGCGGTGACAATTCCATTATATCTGTATAGAAGAACCTTCGCGGACTGTTCCGGCGGGCCCCGCGCCACTTAGTTCATTTCCTTGTGTTTGATTGGGCGATAATTATTTATCAAACCGAGATTACTCCGCGCATGTTAATAGAAGCAGTGCCAAACAAGAGTAGGTTTCCACCAAACAAAAATGTATTCATGAATATGGAAAGTAGGGATTTGTTGCACGTATGACTTAAAGGTTCTTTATATGGTAGCAGACATGTTTTATTCTATATCAAATTAAAGGGGACAGTAAAGGCAAAACTACTGTATTCATATTTTAACTTTAGTTTGATTTATCAGCCCATGGCAATTATAGAAAATTTGAATAAGACCATTTATTATCCCATGGAATTTAATCAGTTAAGATTGTACAGAGAAGCAATACATACGAACATATCAACTAAACCTCACATACCCACACACTTACTAACTCACAAAGTGTACCACAGAAAGCCGCCCACACATCTGATCTCATACACCATAGTTTTGTATTCATCACACACCTGGATATCTCAACACAGAGCAAGAACGCCGTAGTACCAGTGAGGACAACAGTGTGCGAATACAAGAATAACACATGATAGTGCTGTTTAGAGATCGTGTGTGCTAATTCGTCACATATACTAGATCACGTCATAATTATTCGGGTATGATCAATTCCGTTGCTCGTCGCGTTTCATTACCATTAATTTCCAGAAAATTATACGCGACCCACTTTACGAGACTGAGTCGATCCCAGAGGAGTACCACAGGAGAACAACAAGAAAAACTAATGAGGGTTCAACAAATACCAATTTCTTTTTATAAGAAAGCAGACCAACCACTGTTGTTTGTCCACAAAGAATGATGATGACCATTCATTTCATCCAGTGGGGTTGAAAGTATGGAGCCGTGAGTTCTAAGATGGCTGATAAGGCCTATTCTGGCTCGAAATGTTCTTTGACAATGTGGGCAAAGAATGTTTGACGTTCCAGGAGGAGGAACTCCCTCAGTGGTTCTTCTCTCCAGCCTTTTCTTCACAGCTCTTGCAGTCCTGGTTGCCTCACAAGTGACTGCACCCCATATGATGCACGCCATGAATTTGGTCTCTGGCTGCAGTCTCCCAGGTGTCAAGATGAATTCCAAAAGCATTCAGTGAGTTTTTCAGAGTGTCTTTAAAGCATTTCCTCTGGCCACCTTGGGAGCGTTTGCCACAACGCAGCTCGCCGTAAAGAATTCGTTTAGGGAGCCTGTGATCTGGCTTGCGAGTTAAGTGACCAACCCAGCGAATCTGATTCTTCATCAGTAGAGTGTGGATACTGGGCATGGATGCTCTTTCTAGGACTTCAGTGTCTGGAATCTTGTCTTGCCATTTAATCTTCAGTAACTTCCTTAGGCAGACTGTTTGGAAGTGGTTGAATTTCCTAGCGTGTCGCTGATAAACAGTCCAGGTTTCACAAGCATATAGCAGTGTGGATAATACAACTGCTTTGTAGACTTTCAGCTTTGTTTGCAACTTATTCCATTTCTGCTCCACACATTTTTCTACAGTATGCAAAAGGCCGCGCTGGCCTTGGAGATTCTTGCATTCACTTCGTCATCAATTGTGGCAGCTTGTGACACAGTGCTGCCAAGATATGTGAATTTGCCCACAACACATAGTCTATGACTATTCACCTTGATATTCGGCAAGGTGTAAGTATTCCCTGGAGGTGGCTGGTACATAACTACAGTCTTCTCCAAGTCGATATTGAGCCCAAAGTAGGCACAGGCATATGAGAAAGCTGAAACATTGTGTCGCATATCCGCCTCTGATTTGGCATATAGAGCATAGCGAGATTAAGATGGTAATGGGCAGCTGGTTAAAGAGAGGAAAGTCGTGGATGGATCAAGCCGAAAACATTCTTCAGCAGTTGTGTTCACTTGAGGACGTTGAACCTGGCGAGGAGTGGGTACAAGTGTCAACAGAGTTCTGTACATCCTTATCAGTGTGCATCCAACTAGACAGGAAATGCAGACAAGACAAATCCATCTGCTGTGGAGGCGGAAGTACAGGCTCTGATCTTCGAGAATTCTTTAGAGGATAATGCTGTCATTTACACGGATGGGTCGGCGGTCCGAGGAGTAAGAAGTTCATGGGCCTTTACGGCTCAGGCCGGAGGGAAAATTGTGAAGGAAGAGTCTGGCGCTTTTGCTTTGACCACCAGCAGCCTGACTATGGAAGTCATGGTAGTAAGTAAAGCGATAACATGGCTCGAGACACAGACATTCAATCGGGCATGTGTCTTTAGTGACTCAATGAGTATGCTCAGGGGGACAGAGATGAGATGGGTCCGAAGAGAGTGGCTGCTGTCTGTGGAGCGGTCTCGGCTGGCAAAGATTAGTTTCATCTTCCTGAAAGGGCATGCGGGTGTACAAGGGAATGAGCAGGCTGATAGGCTTGCAGGTAGGGCTACTGTGGAAGGCGGACGAGCTATGGACCAGGCAGACATTTTGAATGCTCTACGAGAAGTAAGTCGTTTACGAGAATGAAGCGATGACTGGGAATCTACAACCATGGCCAGGCTGCTAGAACAGCAAGTTAAAAAATATGTGGCCAAACAAGACAAGAGACTAAGCAAGATATTGTATCCAATTTTATAAGAAAACGCCGTTGGAACTACATCGGCCATGTACTCAGAATGGACAAGACAAGACTCACCTACCAAGCTCTCATATGGACACCGTTAGGGAAAAGAAAACGGGGAATACCAAGAGAGACCCTGCGTAGAACAATCATCAGAGAGGGCTCATTCAACGGCCAAACAAACATTCAAGACATACAACAGGTCGCAGCTAATTACCAGACATGGAAAGCCATGACTTCTACCCTATGCGCCGCTTTGGGCTCAAGAGGAAAGACTAACTAACTAAACAAGAACACTACGCAAGAAACCAAAGAAGAGCAATAACCCAACACAGAAATTTTGTTGTGAGCCACTACACGCTGCGGGATTTGCTAAGGAGAGGATCCGAGCACTCATGGACTGAATGGTTCGATGTGCAATGAGGATGATCTGTCGACTAACTAACTAACTTACTAACTAACTAACTATATAACTAACTAACTAACTAACTAACTAACTAACTAACTAGTCTGGACAAACTTTCGTGGACAGCCATATTTCGACATAATCTTCCACAGTCCTTCTCTGCTGACTGTATCACAAGCCTTGGTACGGTCAATGAAAGTGGAGAACATTTCGGAGTTCTGTTCCTGACATTTCTCTTGCAGCTGCCTTGCAGCGAAAATCAGTTCCTCGTTCTTTTCTGAAGCCACATTGGCTCTCGCGAAGAAGACCTTGATCGAGATGGGGCCGTGTGGCGATTGAGAAGTATTCTGGCGAGTATCTTCCCTGCAACTGACAGCAAGGAGATGCCTTGGTGGTTGTCACAGGATTGGCGGTTTCCTTTACGTTTATAAAGGTGGACTATTGACGCGTCCTTGAAATCTTGTGGCATGGTCTCGTTCATCCATATGTTTGTAAAGACTTGGTGAAGCTGCTCTGTTAGGACCGGCCCATCTGCCTTGTATATCTCTGCTGGGATGAAGTCAGGACCAGTCGCCTTACTACTGGAGAGTTTCTGCTGCACTACACTCTGAATGTTACTGAAGGCTTTTTTATGTTGACTTCGGGTCATTCAAATATGCCTTGACGAGAAGATGTTTCTCGGCCAACAATTGGCCGATGTCTTCGGAAATTTGATCAAACCTGTCATTATGCTTGGGGGCGGAGGATGGGGGGGGGGGGGGCCGCTGGACCCAGGATTTCCATAGCATTGTTGTAAATTATGTTGTTTAGGTGTTCATCGCTCTGTTTCCGCATCCTGTTTAGCTGCAGCATTGGGCTTGAGACGGTCTTCTAGCATATTTTCAAACAAAAGTTGCATTTTTGTTCTGTTTAGGCTGGTTACATTTAGTTTTTTTTTTTTGTTTTTTTTTTGCATTTTTACCCCTTGAAGACGCTGCGGCGGATTGGTGTGTATGTTTATTTTAGAGATAATGAGACGATGGTCTGTGAAACATTCGGCACCACACATGGATTTTGTCACCCGAACGTCTTGTCTGTCACTCCTTCTGAAGATAACATAGTCAATGAGGTACCAGTATTTCGAGCGAGGGTGCATCCACGATGTCCTATTTCTCGTGGGAAGACGGAAAATTGGCTTGGTGATCAGGAGTTCGGTGTTCAGAACAGGTCTAAAGGAGGACAAGTCCATTGCTGTTACAATTTCCGACTCCGTACTTTCTAATGACACCCACTCCAAGAGGTGGTGTCCGTGCCTACTCTGGCATTGAATTCCCCAAGGAGTATAAGTTTGTCTCCTTTGGGAACAGATGTTAATACGTTATGCAGGTCCTCATAGAACTTGTTTTTGACGTCATCTTCATTTGTCATATTTGGTGCGTAGACACTCACGATGGTTGCACGCTTCTTTCCTTTCAGTAGGGGTAACTTAATGGTCATAAGACTGTCACTTAAAGCCTTCGGAAATTCAGCTAGTTTTCCAACCAGGGTAGACTTAATGACAATTCCCATACCGGATTGGCGTCTTTCCTCGCTTTTCCTTCCACTCCAGAAGAATGTGTAGCCGGCATCTACTTCACAGATTTGGCCTTTCTCTGCAAGTCGTGTCTCGCTCAAAACTGCAATGTCCGCTTTACCTGTTATTGCTGTGTTTGTATGTCGACCGCAGTATAGGGTACCCACCAACCGCGGCTAGCTGGTTAGGTAATGTTTAGGGCACCTTTTCTAGCCCCTTCCTCGTGTTATGGAAGTGAGCATTGCTTTCCTGTAGAGGGCTGCTCAGTAGCTCAGGGGGCTGCCGAATCCCACTGCTGCTCCAGTCAGTAGAAGACGACCATATGGCCTGAGCCGCCTGTGTGCAGATCTGCGACTACGGCTGCCAGTGTACCCCCACCTGCCGCTTCGCCGCTCGCCCATCGCCACAGGGCTTGACGGTGATGAAATTGCATGAAGAATGACTTGCGCGATGAAGTGGATTAAAGTGAGAAAGAGTTGAGCAATTCGTCGACCTCACTCTTTTCTGAGTCCATCTGAGTCCAGTGGCAAGACAAGTCTCGACAACTGGATACGAATACAGGTGCAGTGGATGACCAGGGCGCTCTACGTGCCTTGCCGTGCTCATTACGTTCGACAACGCTTTGCAGGTAAACGTCGTCTTGCCCGTTGAATCAACAATGATTTCTTCCGCGCAGTCTGCCGAGTCCTGTCTTCACATGCTGGGTAGGCATACTCTCGTTCACCGACTGGTTTGACACCAAATCGGCTACCCACGCCTGGTTTAGCCAGCTAGTCACAGCTGTTGCCAGGGGGGGGGGGGTGGCCGCTGTCGCATGCTGACAGCTGCTAGGAGCAACAAGCGTGAGCTGAGTGTCAGGCTTGGACCAGTGGGGGATTGGCCCCGAAAAGAGCATGACAGTCATTCTTACCAAAGGTACTACCAATGCCTGACACCCCATACTTCTCTGATTAACCACTATGCCACCAAAGACCAATGAGTCAGAATGTTAACGTATGTGGTATTGATTATTTCAAAAACAACAGACACTCAAAAAGAATACAGAGAACAGACTAGTTGTCAACATCACCTGAAACTGATAGGGCTGCTGGATATAAACACGTCATGTCCAGCGACAATATAACCCCACTGAAGGAGATAAGGCTGACAACATGATCGGTCATCTAGACATTGCCTGCGATTTTATTTAGTAAATTAGCTGTCGTCTCCGCAATGAAGGTTGGCTGCAATGGATCTCAATCACTGTCTATTTCTCGCTCTGATTGTACATTCTTTCAGATTGATGTTCGTCCATCTCTTGATGTTATCTTCCCACTTGTATATTTGTCCACCTCTTGCTCGCTTGCCTTCAACCTTGGCTTCCAATATGTTTTTTTAATTTTATTGATATGTCTTTTAACGTGGCCGAAATATTAAAATGTCCTCTTTTTTATTTTATTAATTAATTATATTTTCATTTCCAGTTTTTCTAGAACCTTTGTATTTGATTGATTTTGTTTCCATGAAATGCGACATATTCTTCTGTAAATCCACATCTAAAGGACCTCGGTTCGTCTCTGATTGCTTGCTCAATGTCCAGTCTTCCGTGCCGTATAGAAGTGTCTAATATACACAACATTTGACAATTCTCAATTTTACTTCGTTGTTACCCTTTCTAGATAGTAATACTCATTTCATCATGCTGGAAGCATTTTTGGCCATTCCTGTTCACCTTTTGATTTCTGTTTCACTTCTGTTATAACCTTTAATGTACTGTACTTTACAGACTGTACATGTTTACTTGCATACTTTGTACCGAAAGAGTGTGACTGTGGACTGTTCATGTTTACTTGCATACTTTGTACCGAAGGAGTGTGAAGACTGTACATGTTTATCTGCATACTTTGTACCGAAGGAGTGTGAAGACTGTACATGTTTACTTGCATACTTTGTACCGAAGCAGTCTCGTGCTATGAATCTGTGATGTGACAGGACCATCACGTTGTGTAGGCCTACAAACAAGAAGGAATAGGCGGCGATTTTTTTCTCTCACTTTGGCAAGCCACGAACTCAGGCGTGGAACCCGCGTCCAACTGTGCCCATGATATTACCAGTGCGGTTCCCTATTAACCTCGCTGACTGGCGCCGTCCTTGACTTTACTTACAACAAAATTAGAACACGAGAACTTCCCGCCGAAAACACCATGTCTTCAAACTAAGCCATCACTCTCTGTATTTGCAGTCTGCACTTTGTACAGGGTGTATTTTTAAATGACTGGGGGTATTTGAAAATATTGCTGTTCCCTGTTTTGTATTTACCTTCTGTGAACTCATGCAACATAAAAGGTAAATACAACATTTGGAACGGCTATATTAAACCAAACAAATCTCCTCATCATTAACTTTAAAAAAAAATAACAATGTACGGGAATAAAAACGGAACAGTTGCCCTTGGGCGCGCCTCAGTACGTTGACCCACAACTTGTGATCGTAATGTCGTGTCGAGTTGCTCCAGATAATAGAGACAAGGCGGGAAGAGATTACTCATCGGATGTTATTTTTGACGACACTTAGACAACTCCGCGCCGACGGGATTATACTTTGCCATTCATCCTAAACTGTCTTTTTCAAAAGAGTGCATTCATGCTTGCTTGCTTGCTTGTGTTCGTTGGCTTGAGCTCCAACGCAAAGTCCTGTATGTCGGATGAAGGCATCCTGTTGTCCAACATCAGTGTGATGTCATACAGGACCTGAGTTTTGCGTGAGTATCCGTTGTCCCATGTCTGGCTTATTGGTGTGCAGATTGGTGGTTCCTCGCCGTACAGGCAGACACTCTCCGACTTCGGAGGAATCGGCGATCCTACTGACTTTAGCCAGGACCCCGAAAGGACCTGTTGCCCAGGACGCTCGACGAGGACGCGTCAATAGGTCTTGGCCAGTATATAACCCGGCCCTGGTGCCTTGGAAACACCTCTGCGTCCCAGTGCATTCATAAGTTCATGGCAATGAGGTTGTAGTTACCTCGCTGAACTGCCTGACTTATACTTTATTGACTCAATCTGTGTGTGTGTTTTCTGTTTAGTTTATGCTTGTTGTAAGGGATAGCTTTCATTGTACACGGATTCTTCAGAAGTGCTTTAGTGCTTTAGTCTTTGTCCCGCATATCACATAATATCAATTCCAGTACAGTGCATTAACTGCTAGTTGTTCGTCTTTGTCTGTTCCTGTTTGTTTGTTTGTTTGTTTGTTTAATCATGCCATTTGTTTTTCCACCGACTGACAGGCTTATTCCATTGTTCGTGTAGGGGTGTGTGTCGATCACTTATGTTGTGTGTGTGGTGGACTGCTAGACCGAGTGATGGATGCAACAAATGTTTCTGGGCCCGGAGGGACCTCAATGTCGTCGAAGTGTATATCCATATCTTGTGTAACTCGTCGATCTTGTCTGTGTCCCATCTGTCTGCTCTCATCTTTTATGTATCTGGGGACCAATTTGCGAAGCCAATGACATGCGGTTTGTGGTACATCTTGCTGCAACTACACTTGTCGATCGACCACGAAGTGAATCCCGATATCCCTATTCTGAAAATCGACGATCCCACCAGATCTAGGTCATGGCTAAAATAACTTCGCGGAATGTTTGCGGTGAATTAAAAATGAAGCACTAAATAAAATCCCGTAGAAGCAATCTGCTGTAGGTATCCGAAGTGTTTGAAACAGCACAATTGGTTGGCCAGAGAGCACAAACAAATAGGTTTTTTTTTTAAAGTCTGTCCTTCTCTTAGCGAACTTGATGTCATCAAAACCTCGTCGCTCTTGCCATTGTCAGAGTAACGTCTTAACCGTTACACCAGTGCTTCCGCTGCACTTCAGGTAGGAATTCTCTATTTGTAGTTGCGGTAACGCAGTGGCCAGCACGCCGAGTTGTCAACCTTGTAGCCATGATTTCGAATCTTCACCGAGGAGTGTTGATTAACATTCTCCCATGTTAATATTGTAGACACCACGAAGTTGAACTCAGCACTTCGCACCCAAGACATTAGTTGTAGACACCACGAAGTTGAACTCAGCACTTCGCACCCAAGACATTAGTTCTCTAGTTGTAGACACCACGAAGTTGAACTCAGCACTTCGCACCCAAGACATTAGTTGTAGACACCACGAAGTTGAACTCAGCACTTCGCACCCAAGACATTAGTTCTCTAGTTGTAGAAACCACGAAGTTGAACTCAGCACCTCGCACCCAAGACATTAGTTCTCTAGTTGTAGACACCACGAAGTTGAACTCAGCACTTCGCACCCAAGACATTAGTTGTAGACACCACGAAGCTGAACTCAGCACTTCTCCCCCAAGACATTAGTTCTCTACGAGAACACGTGTGATTCAACGCCTTGTCAACCATATGTTCTGCCATGGCCACCTATCCGAAAGTGAGTTCCAGAAAATGTTATGGAAAATAAAGGCGGTCGGTTGTATATTGACCATATCACTCACCGAGCCTCGATTGACTTATACAAATGTGACATTTGCACCACATATCAAACACGCCTCAATTTGTGGAAAATGGTTTTGTACGTTTTTCCCACTACAGAAATAGAGGATGGAAATAGAGATTAGAGGACTCACCAGGCATAGTCGAAGGCATTAGTGGCAACACCAGGATTCGAACCTGCCTCCATTACACGAGGACATTGTCACGATGAAGAAACAAGTGTAGAGCGGCGCACCGCATACTAAAAACTCCTATTAAAGGAGTCTTTCTTAGCCAAGACTATCACGCATCCGAACCCCTCTTTGAAATATGGCAATAATTTTTATCGAGCTATTTCTGAGCTATTTCGAGCCATTTCTGAGGGTTCGACGCTTGTGTTCGTCGTTCGCTAACTGAGGATATGACTAGGCACCAACTCATGCGTGCATTCAGGCCTGCAACATATCATGTCAAATAACAGACCAACAGTCGCTTCCTGCTTTGAGATATTTAAAAAAAAATTATTGTCATAGGGACGGGTGTGTTAGTGTAGTTGATAGGAGACTACGCTGATAATATCACGAGAGCGCTAGGACCACGGCTAGACGTTTAGCAAGCGGTGATCGCTGAAGAAGAAGAAGAAGAAGAAGAAGAAGAAGAAGAAGAAGAAGAAGAAGAAGAAGAAGAAGAAGAAGAAGAAGAAGAAGAAGAAAAAGAAGAAGAAGTAGAAGAAGAAGAAGAAGAAGAAGAAGAAGAAGAAGAAGAAGAAGAAGAAGAAGAAGAAGAAGAAGAAGAAGAAGAAGATGATGATGATGAAGAAGAAGAAGAAGAAGAAGAAGAAGAAGAAGAAGAAGAAGAAGAAGAAGAAGAAGAAGAAGAAGAAGAAGAAGAAGAAGCCGCAGCAGCAGTCGCAGAATAAAAAATAATGATAAGAAAAACAACACAGTAAACATGGGACGAGAAAATTCAATCTAACACAGTTAGTAGAAATAGCATGAGAAATAACTTCACGGATGTCTCAGTCGGGACGCATAGTGAATAATGGAAACAATTACGAGATGTCAGAGAAAGTGTATTCAACGTACAAATTGAAAACTCGGTGCACACAAGGAACAAGAATGAATACTAAAGAAAGTAGATACAACTATATTTAGACTGCGGGAAGTCAAAATACTAGGATCGTGCATATTTCCTGTGGTAACATGTGCGTGTCGGCCTCGGCGAGAATTGGAAGCGGTTCTCGCCGCGTTGGTAACTTACGGGATATGTGAGCTGACCGCTGAGAAAGCAATGGCAAACTACTGAGCGTAATCTTGCCAAGAAATCAACAACAGCGGTAAAATGCTGGTGTTGATAGCGATGTCCTGTAAAGGATATGCGGGGGGAAAAAACATGTGCGTGTGAAGCTTGAATACTGAACACATCAGCTGAAGTGTACTTATCCTGGCCTGAACACATGAACTTTGCAGAAGAGTATTAAAACTCTATTTGTTTAAAAGGAGAACACACAGATCTAGTCAATAAACACTCAACATTGAAGAAGATGGTTATTAAGAGAATTATAAATGAGGAAATGAAATATTGTGTGCTTGTAAAAAGACACGAAAGTCTAGGGAGGATCATAATTGAGGGAAGTATTCAGGGGAGACTAAGAAGAGGAAGACCACAGCGTAGACAATATTCCAGGAGTAGTCCGGTCAACAAAACTAGGAACGAAAAATAGCAAATTGGAACGAAATGGAAATGCAGCTAATGGAAAATAAAACGACTCGAAACATAGAAGCTTGAGTGTCGATATTGATGTATAAATACACAAATACACACAAGAAGTAACACACAACAACATGGACAGTAGCAGCCAACAGCATGTAATGTACTCGTAGTAAAGTGAGCATGGAGATTGTATCACTCTGCAGAAAGGAAACACTGGAGTTGGTAAACAATGAAATACCCAGAAGCCATGAAAGAAACATAACTAACCTAGGCCTAATCACGGCGGCTCTGCATGCGCTGTGCTAAACCATAAACTGATTGCTTCGTAATACGTCTCTCTGCATATGTGATACTCCAATACATGTGTTGCATACACGTTTCTGAGCTTGGAGAAGAGATGCAGAGATCAGCTACTCCCTTCCCATTAAGATCGCGTTTTGGCAGCGAGTCAGGAGAAAATTATTTACATTAACTTCCATACAAAAAGACGCAGAATGTAGTGCATCCATTTTACACGTTTGGGAGCGTACTCGGCACATGGTGCCAAACCTACAGTTTTATAGGTCATTCAGCACTCTTTGGATGATGTGGTCCTCATAGATCAGACATCACTCTGTGGATGATGTGGTCCTCATAGATCAGACATCACTCTGTGGATGATGTGGTCCTCATAGATCAGTCATCACTCTGTAGATAATGTGGTCCTTATAGATCAGACATCATTCTGTGGATGGTGTAAACCTCATATATCAGTCAGCACTCTGTAGATTATGTGGTCCTGATAGATCAGTCAGCACTCTGTGGATCATGGGGACTTCATAGATCAGTCAGCACTCTGTGGATGATGTAGACCTCATAAATCAGTCAGCACTCTGTGGATGATGGGGACTTCATAGATCAGCCAGCACTCTGTGGATGATGTGGTCCTCATAGATCAGGCATCACTCTGTGGATGACGTGGTCCATATCACCCCTGTCGCCATCACTTCACACCAGTACCTGGTTCCCATTTAAGCCTTGATCGACATGGACTCCCAAGTCAATCCGATAGATACAAGCATTTATCAGATCTCAGACGCCTTAACTTATCCCCCAATGTCCTGTACCTAGCAGTAAAATTTATTTCCATATCCTTTACAGGATGTTGCAATCAACACCAGAATTCTTTGCTGTTGTGATCTCTTGGCAAGTTGATGTTCAGTAGTTTTTCATTGCTTTCTGAACGACCGGCAACCATACCATTTCGTAAAAAAACCAACGCAACGCGGTATACTGCCAAATCGCGGGCAGTTGTGTTTTGAACGCGGGTATGCGGGATCACGAACTGCGTCCGTAACTCCTCCGCCGTGGAGACCGAGCAATGCCCTGTACCTATTAGTAAATAGCCAATATTTCAGAGAATACTAAAAAAATAACAACAAAGGCAACAATAACGAGTGGCAAGGCAGGCTACCACGCCCAGGGGCATATATTTTTTTCCGCGTTTCCATCCTGTTTCAGGATATTGCGGTCAACATCAGCATCTTTCAGCTGTATGTTGATTCCTAGGCTAGATTACGCTCATCAGCACGCCACGACTTTCTGAGCGACCGGCTCCATACTCTCATAAGTCACTGGCGCGACACGAACCATTTCTAATTCTCGTGCGCTCACGTCAACCACTAGAGTATTCGGGGTTCACGGCTAAAGCTGCTAACTCCTCGGCCAGGGAGCGCAGCAGAGGCTTATTTCTGGAATTTAATAATTGAACAGTCTCCTCCAGCTCTGTGACACACTCATGATAACTTTACCCTAACTGCTAACTGAATAATTTAACACAGCTGTGTGTGAGGGATTACTGGTCTGGCAGGACAACGCAACAGGAGATTGACATTTGGAATTCTTGATCCAAGATTCTGATGCTTGCATGAAATGGTGGAACATTACCACCCTGGCTTATCGCCGTGGCATAAAACGGTGATGATCATGTTCTGGGGGTATGAGAAATGCATTTATTGTCTCAGCATGATGTT